>JABAYD010068266.1:0-15799 GCA_014822095.1 Diplotaxis tenuifolia | reverse complement strand
GTTACTATAACTCTGTCGTAACGTATTTCGTTTTGCATTACGACTGAGTTTGAGGCTCATTCTGACGTGGAGCCGAGTTTTTTGCATACGTGGCGGAAAAAAAAATAATGGCATTTTCTGTAATTACGATTTTTGTTACAACGTAACAAAAGGGCACGCTGTGTATTAAAACAAATGTAGTAATAAAAAAAATTTTGTATGGTTTTCATTATAAATAATAAAATATATGCTCTTTAACCCAACTTCCCAAAAATATATAGTAAAAAAAGTATATAGTAAGTAGCTAGCTTTTTGTACCAAGAAGTAAAAAAACAAAAGTAAGCTAGCTTTTCTTTTATTACTATAGAAGTTTGAGACTTTGAGTCTAATTTCTCATGTATAAATTAAAGTAAGCTAGTTTTTGAACATGTGTATCAATTTGGCCGGGAAATAAGGTTAACGTATTGTAAAACGACACTGCCTTTTCGGCTTCATGTATATAGTAAGTTGATCTATTTAAGTTTTTAGCAAAAAGAAATCTATTTAATTATGTAATATATTAGTCATGTTTTCCATTAAATTATAACCCATAATAAACTTAAAGTGGAAAAAATTGTATTTTACATACATCGATGCACGCAAGTTTTTATTCATCATGCACGCATTTATATATGCATAAACTTGTGAATATGTATCCTAATAATGGTTATGGAAAATATATTTTATACGTGCATAACCTTTCGTTTTTTTTAACACTGAAAGTTATATTAAAACATGAAAACATATTACAATAGCCCGGCGATGAACAAAAATCCCGGGAGACAAAGTCCAGCGAACAACACAGTCCCTGGAAAATTAAGCCCACAGATGGGAGTCTACAAGAAAGACATAAGCAACATCCATAGCTAAAACAACCTAAAAACAGATCAAATGAAATCAAGAAACTTCAAAGAAACAAACATGCAAGAGATATCAACAAAACATGCGTGCATAACCTTTCGTTATCTCGTGTTTTCTTAAGCAAATCTGCGTGGCCAGCAATGGAGTTTGTCGTTGTATCAACTGTAATTTGTTTTATAAATTTTGATGTAAGTTTAGATTAAATTAAAAACAAGAAGAATATTAGAAAAATAAAACATTTGATCAATAAGATGCCCCTTTCTCAACAAAAAAAGAAGACATTTGATCAATACGGGAAACGAATACAAGTCTCACATCTTAATTTCTAATTTTTCTTTATATTATCCTGTATTACATTTTACGATATAAAAATAGCATCATTCAACATGCTATATATTAATATATTTTGTATATTCCTTATCAGAGTTAAAAATTTGAGAAGACATATTTTCTTGCCCTATTTTCTTCTTAGCATATTTCTCGTACCACGAAAAAAAAAGAGTCGTTGGTATTTCTTTTTCAATAACACTTTACGACGATTTTCCATTTTTTACCAATTATATAATATATTTACGAAATGCAATTGTCAACGACTTCGATATATTATTTGAAATCAATTAAATGATTAATAGGGTGAAAAACGCTTAATAGTTAGATGTTAATAACCTCATCCCGAACACTTTAAGTACATAAAAATAGTAAAAACAAGCGACCTGATCACTGTATATTTCACTTATACACTAAAAAGTACATGCAAACAAAAAAAAAACCAAAAGATCGAAAAAAACAAAAAAGAGGTCAAACATCTGAAAATTGTACATGTCAAAGCAAACATCAGAGAGCTATGAATGGTTTTCTAAAGTTGTTTTGTGTGTGAGTGCATTATATATAAAGTACTCTACAGAGACAGAAAAAGAGTGGGAGCGTGATTATGGAGACAACAAGGTTTGTAGACCAATGTCGTTTTGTTTTCGTGAAGGACCAGAAGCTGGAACAGGTAAGTGTCTTGGCAAGAACCCTATGAAATGGTCTCTCCTCCTAGTTTTTTTGTTGTGATCATTTTTAGGGTGTATGTTGAAAACCCTTGATGATGGTGACAAGGCTCTCGAGGCGTCGCAGTGGTGAATGAAGAAGAAGCAGAGGAACAGAAGATGAAGAAGAAGAGCTTGTGGGTTTATTGATAACCTTTTCATCCAATAATGTTGATGTGTAGAAACCATTTCAGGGGTTCAAATCTACATCAGAGAAAGAGATCAGTAGAGGGTTTTTTTGTTTGTTTCAGTTTTTGGGGAGTGGATTTTGGTTGAGTAGTTTTGATGGGAGTAAAAGATGGTGAGTACTAAGTACTAAGACCATCTCCAAGGTTTACTCTACTTTTTCTTTAAAATAGAGTAACTCTATAATATAACTGGTTTGATTGTTACTCCAATGATACTATATTTTATACTGAAAAATAAAGTGTTGAATAAAAAAACAAATTACTCTATAAATAGAGGAAATCTATTTGTCACTTTATTAAAGAGAAAAAAATAGAATACCATTAAAACATATTTTACATTAAATTCTATTCTAGAGTGAAAATAAAGTGAGGTTGGAGATGAGCGAGTGAGAGAACAAGCTACCTCTATTGAATAAGTTTCTCTTTGGATGGAAGCCTGAAACATTAATAATGACTAAAAACTAAACAAAGTAACGGAAACTGAGCATCTACTATAACCACACAATATTGGTTGAGTGATACAATGGATTTGAAAAGGTGTTATGCACTTTGAATTTGGAATTTACCATCTTAGAGATAACCGCATCTATCGCCAAGCAATATAAATAGTTAATTCTCATAAGAATTTAGAAATATTTAGAAATGTAAGTAGATATGTATTATGTTTGATTATTTCACAGTATCATCATAATCATCATCCTCATTGGTTGTTTCATTGCCTTCACCATCTTCTTCTCCACAACTATCGTCATCCATGTCTCTTCACACCCTTCCATTGCCTCTTTTTCTCCTTAATTTTGATCGGGTATTTGAGTAAAATAAAAATAAAAATGATGACTCACCCTTTTTAACACAAAAATAATGACTCACTCATTGTACCATATTCAACCAGATTTCTTTCTTGGCCACATGAGTTATATTCGCCAACATCATCAACTATTTTCAGGTTAACCGTGTACCTCCTTACCCACAATACTAAAACTGAAAGAAAATTGAAAAAATGTCATCCACTTAACAACGTCAAAATTAATGTTATATGTTCATATTACTTCCAAAATTGGTTAATTAACAAATTAACCATTTTGTTATTATATGTTATTATCATCAACTATCTTCCGTTTTACTGTGTACCTGCTTACACAATACTAAAATTGAAAGAAAATTGATGAAAGTGTCATCCACTTAATAATTAATAACGTAAAATTAATGTTATATGTTCATATTGTTTCCAAAATTGGTTAGTTAACAAATTTATTTCTTTATTATTATATGTTAGTTAAGAGCTAATTGAAAAGTTTTACCCACAATCTCTGCTAATATATTTGATAACATAATAAGAATTTCTAATATCTTCATAAAATTGTAAACGATTTAATTGCCTCTATCCGGAAACTTAAAAACAGTTTATTGAGGAACAAAAACTTATATACTCCCTTTGTTTCATAATAAGTGTCACTTTAACCTTTTAATTTTGTTTTAGAAAAAGTTTCATTCTACAATCCCAATGTAATTTTGTACATTAAATCTATTTTTTACCCTTTTGAATAACCAATAGTATTTTATTTAAATTATTTTTATTTAATTAAGCATAAATTAAATAGGGATACATTAGTCTATTATACATTTTTCTTAATTTATGTGCAAAGTGTCAAAGTGACACTTATTTAGAAACATAGGGAGTACCATTTTATAAGTAAATAGAAAAACTTAATTTACATGAACTTCAAGATATTATACCACACAACCTGAAACGAAAGTGAAATAAAAAATAGTTTGGATTAGGTTCAGTTTTAAACTAGAAACACAACAAAAAAATCCTTAAAAAAAAATAAAATTAGTTGGTTTAAGGTTTGGGTTATTCAGATTGGAGTATTTAGAACACATTTAGGAACCAAATATATTTCAGACTGGATCAGTTCGGTTAATCACGGATTTGGGTGGGTTTTCTATATCTTATAACATGTGCAACTAAACTGAATTAGACACTACTGGGTTTGTTTGGCTTTTAACTTGAAAAATTGCTTAAACCCAAAAACTCGAACTACACCCAAACATTTGGACAATTCAGTTTTAAATATTTTTATTTTATAAATTATATTTTGATATATAATTATTTTATAACTAACACAATGAATATGTTAAATTAAATAAATTAGAATTCAGATATTTGGGTCAATTGTTTATTTTTTTTAATTTTTGATTTTAAATATATAGTTACCGTTTGGATTATTCTAAATTTTGGTCCGATTTTGGTTTTGGTTTTTTTTTTCAGTTCGATTTTCGAATTTCAGGTCCACGTTGTTCATGGGAAATTTTGTTATACATTTAATAATTTCTATAGACTGATTTCTGTATAAATTCCAATATATGTCACAAAAAAGTTTTTGTTCCATTTTGTTCCATTTATTTAGAGTAAATCTATTTTTCACTCTATTATAAAGTATAAAATAGAGTACCATTGAAGCATATTTTATATTAAATTTTATTTTAGAGTGAAAAATAGAGTGGGGTTGAAGATGTCTAAATGAGAGAGTGAGAGAGCAAGCAACCCCTGTTGAATAGGCTTCTCTTTGGCCAGAAGCCTGGAACATTGATAATGGCTAAAAACTAAACAAAGGTAACGGAAACTAAACATATATTATAACCACAATAGTGGTCGAGTGGTACAATGGATTTGGTAAGGTGTTACGCACTCTGAATTTGGAATTCACCATCTTAGATATATCCGCATGTGTTGCCAAGCAATATAAATAGTTAATTCTCATTAGAATTTGGAAATGTTAAAAGATATGTATTATGTTTGATGTTATTCCACAGTAGCATCATAATCATCATTTTCATTGGTTGTTTCATTGCCTTGACCATCTTCTTCTCCACAACTATCGTCACCCATGTCTCTTCACACCTTCCCATTGCCTCTTTTTCTCCTTAATTTTGATCGGGTATTTGAGTAAAATAAAAATAAATGATGACTCACCCTTTTTTAACACAAAAATAATGACTCACCCATTGTACCATATTCAACCAGATTTCTTTCCTGGCCATATGAGTTATATTCGCCAACATCATCAACTATCTTCGGGTTTACCGTGTACCTCCTTACCCACAATACTAAAACTGAAAGAAAATTGAAGAAAATGAATCTACTTAACAACATCAAAATTAATGTTATATGTTCCTATTACTTCCAAAATTGGTTAATTAACAAATTAACCTCTTTGTTATTATATGTTATTATCATCAATTATCTTCCGTTTTACTGTGTACCTGCTTACACAATACTAAAATGGAAAGAAAATTGAAGAAAATGTCATCCACTTAGTAATTAATAACGTCAAATTAATGTTATATGTTCATATTGTTTCCAAAACTGGTTAGTTAACAAATTGATTTCTTTATTATTATATGTTAGGTAAGAGCTAATTGAAAAGCTTTACCCACAATCTCTGCTAATATATTTGATAACATAATAAGAATTTCTAATATCTCCATAAAATGGTAAACGATTTAATTGCCTCTATCCGGAAGCTTTAAAACAGTTTATTGACGAACAAAAACTAATATACCATTTTATAAAGAAACAGAAAAAAAGATTAATTTACACACGAACTTCAAGATATTATACCACACAACCTGAAAAGAAAGTGAATTCAAAAATAGTTCGGATTTGGTTCGGTTTTAAACTAAAAACACAACAAAAAATCTGAATTAAACCTAAAAAAAACTAGTTGGTTTATGGTTTGGGTTATTCAAATTGGAGTGTTTAGAACACATTTAGGAACCAAATATATTTCAGACTGGATCAGTTCGGTTAGTTGCGGATTTAGGTGGGTTTTCTATTTCTTATAACATGTGCAACTAAACTGAATTAGAAACTACTGGGTTTAGTTTGGGTTTTAACTTGAAAAGTTGCTTAAACCCAAAAACTCGAACTACACCCAAAAATTTGGACAATTCAATTTCAAATATATTTATTTTATAAATTATATTTTTGATATATAGTTATTTTATTACTAACACAATTAATATGTTAAATTAAATAAATTAGAATTCAGATATTTGGGTCAATTGTTTATTTTTTTATTTTAAATAAATACTTACCATTTGGATTATTGTAAATTTTGGTCTGATTTTTTTCAGTTCGATTTTCGGATTTCAGATCCACGTTGTTCATGGGAAATTTTGTTATACATTAAAATTTTCTATAGACTGATTTCTGTATAAATTCCAATATACGTGCAAAAAAAGTTTTTGTTCCATTTTGTTCCATTTATTTAGAATAAATCTATTTTTCACTCTATTATAAAGTATAAGATAGAATATCATTGAAGCATATTTTATATTAAACTTTATTTTAGAGTAAAAAATATAATGGGGTTGGAGATGTTCAAATGAGAGAGTGAGAGAGCGAGCAACCCCTGTTTAATAGGTCTCTCTTTGGCTAGAAGCCTTGAACATTAATAATGGTTAAAAACTAAACAAAGGTAACAAAAACTGAACATAAATTATAACCACACAATAGTGGTCGAGTGGTACAATGGATTTGGAGGGGTGTTACGCACTCTGAATTTGGAATTTACCATCTTAGATATATCCGCATGTTTGGCCAAGCAATATAAATAGTTAATTCTCATTAGAAATGTAAAAAGATATGTATTATGTTTGATGTTATTCCACAGTAGCATCATAATCACCATCGTCATTGTTTGTTTCATTGCCTTCACCGTCTTCTTCTCCACAACTATCGTCACCCATGTCTCTTCACACCCTCCCATTGCCTCTTTTTCTCTTCAATTTTGATCAGGTATTTGAGTAAAATAAAAATAAAAATGATGACTCACCCTTTTTGTTAACACCAAAATAATGACTCACCCATTGTACCATATTCAACAAGATTTCTTTCCTGGCCACATGAGTTATATTCGCCAACATCATCAAATATCCTCAGTTTTACCTTGTATCTCCTTGCCCACGTACTAAAACTGAAAGAAAATTGAAGAAAATGTCATCCACTTAACAACGTCATAATTAATGTTATATGTTCATATTACTTCCAAAATTGTTTAGTTAACGAATTAATCTCTTTGTTATTATATCTTATTATCATTAAGTATCTTCGGTTTACGTACTATTTTTTTTCTTTTTGTTTTTACTATGTACCTGCTTACACAATACTAAAATTGAAAGAAAATTGAAGAAAGTGTCATCCACTTAATAATTAATAACGTCAAATTAATGTTATATGTTCATATTGTTTCCAAAACTGGTTAGTTAACAAATTAATTTATTTATTATTATATGTTAGTTAAGAGCTAATTGAAAGCTTTACCCATAATCTCTGCTAATATATTTGATAACATAATAAGAAATTCTAATATCACCATAAAATGGTAAACGATTTAATTGTCTCTATCCGGAAGCTTTAAAACAGTTTATTGGCGAACAAAAACTTATATACCATTTTATAAAGAAACAGAAAAACTTAATTTACACACGAACTTCAAGATATTATACCACACAACCTGAAACGAAAGTGAAATAAAAAATAGTTCGCATTTGGTTCGGTTTTAAACTAAAAACATAACTACAAAAAAAAAAAAAAAAAAAAAAAACTGAATTAAACCCAAGAAAAAACTAGTTAGTTTATGGTTTGGGTTATTCAGATTGGAGTGTTTAGAACTCATTTAGGAACCAAATATATTTCAGACTGGATCAGTTCGGTTAATGTCGGATTGGGGTGGGTTTTCTATTTCTTATAACATGTGCAACTAAACTGAATTAGAAACTATTCGGTTTGGTTTGATTTTTAAAAGTTGCTTAAACCCAAAAACTCGAACTACACCCAAAACATTTTCAGTAGAATTCCGAAGAAAGGCTGTTGACAGTGGACAGTTCATTTTTGAATATTTTTATTTTCCAAATTATATTTTTGATATATAATTATTTTATAACTAACGCAATTAATATTTTAAATTAAATAAATTAGAATTTAGATATTTGGGTCAATTTGTTTTTCAATTTTTTTATTTTAAATAAATAGGAACCGTTTGAATTGGTACGATTTTGGGTTTGGTTTTTTCAATTTGATTTTCGGGTTTCAGATCCATGTTGTTAATGGGACATTTTTTCATTCATTTAATAATTTATATAGATAGATTTCTGTATAAACTCCAATATATGTCACAAAATTGTACCAGTTCCATTTATTTGGACTCCATAGTTTCCCTTTAACCAAACTAGGTCCTTTCCGGGCTACGTCCGGGTTAACTATTTATAAATCGTTTGCTATTTAATTTATAAAAAATCTTATAGAACTTTTATGTGAACATACTGTCTTTTTATTGGTTGAATGTTACATATAACGTTTTCTTGCATTTTTATGTAACAAAAATATTTTTATTAGTTTTCTAAAATACCAAAACTAAGTTTAGAATACATAAATAGTCCGAATGATGTTGAGAAGTTGTTATTAGTTGTATTTATTTGATTATTATCTCGCGAGTTGTAGATGGAGTTTTAGCTCTAACTCAGTTAGACTTAAAATGGAGTAATTTTTTTTGTTGGTGATTTTTTTTTCTCCTGCTACTTCTTTTGATATCATATATGGTATAATATCAAATTTTATTTTATTATTGATTGAAATTTCGAATAATCTATATTATATGTGATGAAATGGAATTTTGTTAATGGTGTCGTGACAATTACTAAGCGAATATAACATCTATCATATACGCAAGCATACAAAGAAATATATTTTTTTTTACTTTACTTTTGTTCACACTCTTAAAATTAAAAAATTATAATTGTTTCGTCTTAGATTTTTGATTAACTCTTATTTTATTTAACGTGTTGAGCATTTTTATATATGTGTTGAAAATATGTTCCCTTATATTTATTTGATCAAATTTTTGCTTCTAAAATATTATTGATACTTTATATTGTAAATAACTAAATATATGAAATTTAATATTTTAGTAATATATGTATAGATTTAGAAGGGGGGAGTCAAATGTAATTTAACTAGCTTAAAAACGGTATAGGTTTAAATTTTATTGATCAGTACTCATAACTATCATATTTTTAGAAAATGTAATTTGTTTGAAAATAGTAAAATACTTTTCTTTTTAAAACTAAAATAGTAAAATACTTGGTTAGTAATAAGTTTGTATGACTTCTAGTTTCCTTTTCTATTTTGTTAACATGACATTTCTCTTACGTACGAACAAAACTTGTATTATAACAACAAACCTTTAGTTTGGATTTTTGGTACAAAATTGTGTTCCACTTGAAATTAGCACATTCATCGAACCTAGAAAGGAATTCTTATATTGATCAAAGAGTAATATTACCTTTCTTCACAGTTTCACTTGTCTTTCTAGTGATTGGATCAAAAGTATTGAAACAATATTATAACACCTAGAATAATATTTGGTATGAGTCATTCAAGTTTCTAGGATTTTAAATCATAGTCCACTACGTAACTTAATCTAAATAACCCCTTATCCCAAACATAACTCCTTCACACCAAAACAGAAACCTCAAAGCCATATTTGGTTGCATCCAAACGTCAAAATAGAGAATTTACCGTAATAAAGAGTATAGTCTGAAACAGAAAATATAAAGTAGGCAAAGTCTGAAATGAAAACTATGAAGGAGGCAATGACTTGAGCTATATTATCCACTCTTAGCACGCTTAGCTTCATGTGATACAAGACTGCCATAAACCTTTCTAATTCCTCTCATTTGTTGGATCTTCAATGGCGTCTTGTGGAGCTGATGCTGGGAGTACCTTTGAGACAGTGATGGCTTGAGTCTTGCCAGTGAGGTAATGCTGAGACACTTTGACAAAAAACTTGTGTGTCTGTCCAATGGTATCCATGAGAGTTTGTGGAACCGGGACAGTTTGATCAGCTCCCACGTCCTCGTTTAACTTACATTCAAGTAAAGCACCTGTGTGAGAACATAAACTGAGCTGATGTATAAAAATGATTGAAATTACCTCAAAGTATCTTGCAACTAACTCTGAAGCATGCGTGCAAGTCAACTCACGACCATCATCACCAAGAAGGACAAACAACACCTGCTCACTCTTGTCATAAACAGCGATCTTAGTTAAGTACCTGCCAAGAAAGGGAATTAGTAAAGATTGGTGATAATAGATGGATGTAATGAAGCTAACAACTCTTACTGTGGAACTCCTGCGACCTCAGATTTGACACACTTTTTTTTCGTACAAACCAGTGAGGTAGGCACTTTGGTTGCCTTTGTGTTGCACCCACCACAAGAAATATAATGCCATTGGAAACCATGGATTACATCATCGATAGTGGATGTTCACTCGAACCAAGCAGCCTAGGACACTGTTAAAAGAAATTTCGTAAGTACCCAAGCATATCGTATTAAATGAAAAGACATAGCAAACATTGTACCTAAGCAGTTTCTTGATTGATGTAGGAGAAGAGTTCACCAAGAGTCCTTGTATCAGACTTAGTGACTACATATGCAATAACCTTGTTAGCAACAGACAGGTTGGAGCCCAACCTGTTTATAATGAGAAAGCGAACATTATAGCACAGCTGGAGGAGCATGAAATATAAATTTGTATGCGTAATAACCTACCAGTTAAGATAGTCCCTGGTCGGCTGGACATCAGTGTCCATAAACACTTTAGAAGATGGCATAGATGTAAGAGCAAGGGTCCCTGTTTTTTTAACACATCAGTGGAGTGTTAGTAACCAAATTATATTACAATAATATTTTGTAAGCGAACTACTAACCTCCAAGACGTTTAGAATTTCACTGTGGTAAAAGAATACGTGGAGTGCTTCCATAAGATTTGAACTTCTGGTAGAAGGTTGTTGCGGCTTGGTCCCATAGGTATAACTTCATCACTGGTCGGCTGCATGATACTAAAAATAAAGTGTTAATAGAAACTTACATATAATACGTGTAACATTAGACAAACTCACTCATGTGTCTGAACATGGACCACCAGATACCGCTTTTCTACTATCTCAACTTCGTCAATTATGGGATGCTCGGTCATAGCTTGCTCATTGACCAGCCTCATATAGCCAACATAATCTGAAATAGTCTAAGTTAGTTGCCAAACATCTGAGAATCTACAAATTTAAGACACTATCTAACATCATCATAAACTTGTATCAAGCATCTGAGTTCTGAACTCTTATCTAGTGAAAATTTAACTCAAACTCGGACATAAAAATGGTTTAAAAACAGAAAAATTTAAAGAAAGTTCAATCGTAGTAGTAACTAACTTAATCCCACAGAACTTGGGAGATTTATTAAATATGACAGTAGACCCAAATTAGATTCACACAAGTACTTATTATGAACAAATACTCAACGAATTACTACATACGGTCGGTGATGTATTACAACCTTAAAGATTTAAGAATCAACCCAATACTATCTAAATTCTCATAGTTGTATATAAATGGAAGAGACATGGCTTACCATAAAGATCACAGTTAGCCTCGAACTCCTTGTGGCCATGAAACCAGAACCGATCTTCTGAAATGGTGGACTGTTTTGACGAGCAGTTAGAACAATGTTCATTACTGTCACGTTGTGATCAGCAACCCAAAACTGAGCTTTGCTCCTCGATCTAAAGAACTTGTTTAGCCTGTAAACGGATCATGTTGTCATATGTAACAAATATGTTTGAACACGGCTTCGCTGTCCAGCATATGAAACTCAGAGGATTAATAGAATAACTTTATTAACCGAACAATAATAGACAAACATATAAAAAATGAAAGATGAACCTGTTCATCGATGAGAAGCATCTCCTCTCCAGTAAGGGTTTTTGTTTGTGGGTTCCGAGCGTCCCACAAATGGATAAGATGAAACCGCAACTCGGCTTCATGTGGGCCAAGTGTCACTTCGCCAACACCCATAACGTTGGCATCGTTCCTAGAGATTACAACAGCCTTGCCATGAGGTTTGGTTGCAATCACAGAGGAGCCAGCAGCCTTTCCGCCGGTTTTCATCTGCATCGCGGAGGAGGCGACGACCTTCTCGGTACGTTTGAGCGCTATCGTGGAGGGGGCATTTGATTTCCCGTTTTGTTTCAACCTAATCAGGGATTCGCCGTCAGTTTGAGTGGTTGAGTTGCGTTCAATAACTGAGTAGTTGTCCGTCTCTGTGGCCGACATGCGATTGATGGATGTTGGAGACTGGACATTAGATTCCATCGGTGTGGATGAGTCGTTGATCTGGAAGTTTGACATCTGTTCGATCGCGGAGGAGACGTCGGTCTGCATGTCTGAGGTGCGGTTGCTGGAGGCTGAAAGGTGCCTCTGGGTTCCTTCGATGTGAATTTTGAGAGTATCTTGAGGCTTATCATCGAAACAAAATCAATGGAAGAGTTTTCTACGACAAAGGACGGAGAGGAATATGAGGACTTCATTGAATGAGATAGACGGAGCTCTGATTAAAGTAGATAGAGGAGGAGTCTTCGATTGATTGCAGACATGGATCGGAAGAGAAAGGGAATCTAAGACGAAGAAGTCGAAGGAAGAGGAGTCGCAAGGGCAGAAATCAATCCCGACCTAATTAGGGATCCATGGTTAACAAACCATTCCGAAAACGAAAAAGAATTAATTCCAGCCCAGGCCCAACCGGATTGAAACTCGGTTTCACGTCAGCGCAAACGTGACAGTATGAAACTTTCCTATTGGCTATTTTTTTGGGACGGCGTGGACACACGAGTCACTTAGTATATCCGCCTTTTAGTTATAGTAGATTTTATGCTAATTCGATATTAGATTATTTATTACGAATATGACATGATTGATCTGCTTTGACAGGAAAGACATGATCGCCATGCTTTTTTAATCGTCAACTATAAGCCCATGTAAATGCGCTTATAAATCCCACTATTGTTAATATACTTCTTTTCGTGCTGAGGCAGTTAAGTTTACTAAAAAAAAATTTCGTGGATAATAGCACCTGTTTCCGAATGTAAAGAATATACTTCATTGTCGACAATGCAACCGGTATACTGATCAATTGGTCATGAAAGAAAGAGTATCGAGAAGGTTTCTAGTCTGAATGAACATCAGTGATGAAAAATGACTTAACTAAATACTAGATTCTAACCCGCGTTAAAACGCGGGATTGAGTTTTATAAAATGATGTTTAAAGTGTTTACATTTTTGTGTAATTTAAACTTCATTTCAATTTAGAATATGTGGCTTGTAGTTCGATTATTTGTTTGTTTTGTTAGTAAATTTTAATCTGTTGTTTTTATATAAATATATTAGGATAGATTTGTTTCAGTAAATCTGTATTAAAAACATAAATTTAACTATTTCATGCTCAAAAATCTTGGATATTTTGAAATGCCATCTAACTTATATGCTACTGATATATTGATTTGTTAGGATTTTGATTAGACTAGTTGTATTTTTTATTAGTCATTAATAGAAAAAAAAACAAAGAAAGTCACACAATATAGATATTAACCATATTTAACGGCTATTATAATTTTTAGTAACATATATGGGGTTAGAAATAACATGTGGTTGTAACAATCATGATTTCTAAAAGATTTGGTAAGCAAATTGTATTAATGTAATAGAATTTTCAGTTGTATATCTAATATATTACTAATGAAAAAAAATATATAGGTTACAAAATTTAAATTTAAATTCAAAATAACTAGTAGATGTTTTGATCTTTAACGCAAGCAAATTGTGAAATTGGATCTTCTGATTTTCAGTTTTAATAACAAGAATTGCATAGGCCAAAAGTATAGAATAACTAGGGTAAAATCCTCCCTACGGACAGATAGCACGCTATAAATAATTAAAAAGAATTTCAAATTCTAATAAACATTTGATATTTTTAATTATTTTTGTCTATTTCAAACTAAGATTTCAAAATTGTGGGAGTTAGGACTATTAAAAATGAAATAATGTATTTAAAGAATAACAATCGTATTGTGTAAATAGTTTAAAATATATAAATTCTCCCGGAGATTATTTATTCTTAAGCGGCAACATGTTTAGGACCACACAAATTCATAAGTTTCGAGTTAGTATAATTAAATATAAAATACTTATTTATTTGAAGTTGTATTGGAAGAGGTAAGAAAAAGTGTTAATTTGAATTGAAACCCAAAAGGCATGTTTTATTAATTTTCTCTTATTTTCAGGGAGGTTTTACTAACTTTTTTTTTTAAAAACAAAATACTATAAACTAAGTTTTGTTTTTGTCACTGAGATTTTCTAAACATTTACATACATTATTACTTCTTCCATTTCGCAATACTTTAAATAAAAACATTAATATAAGAAAGTTTTTATTTTTTAAAATATAGTATTTAATTATTAAATTTTATTAATTATAAAAAACAGACCTTATTTGATTGGTCACATATATCCATGTAAAAGTTACCTAGATGTGAGAAAATTACCTATATTTTGAAACAAAAAAAATAATTATACTACTTACAATAACAAACGGAGGGAGTAATATATAGTTTTTAATGAAAATACATTATTTAATTTATTTTTATTAATAAATACAAAACTTAAGAAGAAACTATAGTATTCAAAAGAAATAAATGATTATTAATGAAAGATATCGAGCTATAAAATCAGTATTTGTTACTTTGTAACTTTACGAATTATTATTTCCAGTAAAAGAACTATAAGATTTATTAATCTAAGTAATGTAGAATCAGTTATTGTTGATTTAATTTTTTTTACTTGGTTTTTAATTTAAATATTAGTATTAAATAACTCTATTCAATAAAGTTAACAAAATATCTGATCAAACCATTGTAAAGTACTTTATACATTTTTAATATTCGATCAATGGGTTATGTCGATCACTCGCGGTGGCTTTTCCTGTCAGGAATCCGAGTCTTTTTGGTTTCTTCATGCGTACAATCAAATTGGCGGCGATCGAGGCCATAATATGATTTCTTTATCTAATCTTTAGTTGCTATTCACGTTGTTCATCATTAGCTGATGCCAAAGATGTTTTTGTTAATCAAAAGTATCTTAGGTATCTTTTTAAGAAACCTCCGTGGAAATAATAAACCCTAGATGTAGAGATTTTACGAAGAAACTTACCAGTTATCCAATATGACTCTATTTATATATAATGATTTTTAGGGAAACATATTAAAGTAAAATTACAGTAAATAGATAGAAAAAGTGAGATTTATTGAATGATGTTTTTGTTTTTATCACTAAAATTTTCTAAACGTTGGCATACAGTACTACTTCCTCTATTTCACAATAGTTTAAAATAAAAAAATATTAATATTAAGAAAGTTAATATTTTTTAGAACACATTATTTAATTAATAAATGTAACTAATTATAAAAATAACATGCATTATTTGATTGGTCACATTATATCGAGTAAATGTATAAGTTAGATGTGAAAAATTACCTATATTTTGAAACAAAAACATTTCCTAATTCTATTTACAATAAAAAACACGGAGGAAGTAATAAATAGTTTTAATGAAAATACATTAAATTTTTTTTTAATAAATACAGAACTTAAGAAGAAACTATAGTGTGCAAAATAAATCTAATCTATTAAAACTAAAGTACAAGTTTGAAATACCCCTTAGTTTTTGGGAAAATTGCCAAAAAAGTACAAAAAAACAAGGTTGGTGTACAAAAAAACAAGGTTGGTGTCCCTTTAGTATAAATCC
>JABAYD010068153.1:0-10943 GCA_014822095.1 Diplotaxis tenuifolia | reverse complement strand
CCATTTAAAAATACATAAACATTTACGTTCAAAATTTCATTGAACACGTATTGAGAGCTTAATACTTTAATGACAAACTTTGAATTTAATATTTTTAAATGATGATGAATTACTGTAAATATTAAATCTCTCACAATGAAAATGATATTATCACTGGTTTAAAACTTTTGTTATAAAAATATACAAATGATCATAAACCATGTAAGGGAGAAGCTTCATTTATTAGATACCAAAATTAAAAGTATAATATATATATACATGTTAATATAATCTATTAATTATATTTACTTATATAAAGTGATTATAAATAAAAAAAATATTGTATTTAAGTGTTTGTGCTAAATTAATTGTAAATATAATAGTTACAGATTTCTCAATTATTCAATATATATATATATATATATATATATAATTTTCATTATGCGCAAATGCGTGAGTATTAACCTAATCTAAATTATAAAATCCGTAGCTGTGAACATATATATGTTGTACTAAAACAAAAGTATGGTACTCATACATATATTTTTATTTTATTTTATTTATTTGTATTTTGATTGACTATGAATTAGTTTAAGTTATATATTAGATTGTTTGTCGTAGTAATTATACTCCTATTAATTTAACTATGAACTAATGAATAAATAGATTTGTACGCCCCAACCGCCCACGGTTAATGAGCCACCCAGGCACGCTCACTCGGCCCGTAAATCTCATTATGTTCCAACGGTCGGTCCGTTAATTATCCAAGGCTATAGAGTCATGTTTACTGACCCTGCAATCACCACACGGCCTTTCTCCGTGCTTTGGACTCACTTACTTGGTAGCGCAAATCACTTCCCAATAGGTCACTCGTCCTTTGACTACTCTAGATCAAGTACACATTACTCTGGAGCTCTTTTTGGATGTTCTCCCGAAAAAGTAAGTACAATTTGGTGACATAGGTAATCAAATCAGTTTTCTCAAGCATTTCCATATATCACAACTCGGTATGTTACAATATTACTAATTTTTTATCATGTAAAATTATATTATATTACAAAAATTAAAAAGGGTTTATCTAATTTATGAAACTGTTATAATTGTTATAAATTTGATTATATTCTTTTTATTTTACTGTTAATTTATACCAATAATACTTTATAAAAAACTACAACTTAATTTTACAGCCAAAAACAATAAAATCTATAGCTACAACAAAAAGTGTACATATACAGTAAAAAAGCTTACATCTTTAATTCTACGGCCAAAAAAAATTAAACCTACAACCTTTACCAATCGACCCTTATGCGCGCCAGAAAATAGGGTTGAAGAAAGAGAAAATTCAAAATGTTTAAATCTTGTTAGTGAAAGGTGAAAGTGTAAGTTCTTTTTTAGTTTATTCCTTTAGGTTGTTTGGAAATGTGTTTTTATATTTATAAACTATATATTTCATGAACATATTTTTATATTGAAATCAAATAATTTTATATTTTTACATCAAATTATATTTTATATAAGTCTATGATAGCTGTTATTGTATTATAAAATTCATACATTCTTTAAAATCATTTATAAAGATTTAAAAACATTTAAAAATTAATTATAATGGCTTACAAAATTACATGATCAGGCTCTTAAAATTTATAAGAAAATTAGAAAAATTGGAAAACAATGAGAAATACTTCAACAGAAAATGTTGTATATTTAGTTAAGAAAATAAAATCAATATAATAATTACTTATCTATATAAATGTATGATTATTTCAATGTACATTGAAGAATATATATGTTAGTCCTTCCCTGTACAAACTTTTGAAGATTAGACATGATTATATTCAATGGAACCTGTGCGAACTTTATAAGAGACCAAAATATATTAAATAAGATAATGTGATGACTGAAAAAATATTTATGTTGAGTTTTTGATTCATTAATTGTATGGCGTGTATTATTATTTAGAGAAAGATAAAGATATTTGGCAAAATAATATAGATGAAAATTAAAAAAACATTAGAACTGCATGTTAATGTGATAAAAAAAAAGAAGAAGCTGATAATAAGATAAATAAGAAGAGACAAGAGAAAACAAATATGGAGAAAATGTATAATATGTGTTAGAGAAGGTAATGTATTAATTGCATATGTAATTTCAGCAGCATTTGTTATAACTAGATACTCATCAGTTATCTTGTATCAAACTTAGAAAAACGCTGGAAATGGAAATGATTTTGCATTAAAGTTAAATGAGGTGATAGATAAGATAATTTCATAATTATAAAATGCTTCAAAATATAAATTTTTAATTCAATGATAATGGTTTTGTTAATCATTTAACTAAAATCATGTAAAATAAACATTTTTAGTGACCTTCATTAATATTATTGGATTTTCTAAGTTTCACGTTTCTAAAATACGATACTGAAATTTTATATTTTCAAAATATTTTGAGTTAAAAACTTATTCTTTTGTATTTCTAATTATTAATCAAATTTATGGTATTGTATATAAGATATATATTTTCATAAAATACTTAAGCCCACAAATGTGTGGGTAACCACCTAGTAATATTTAAATTTTAATAAAATGATCATTTATATTTAATATGTATTTTGTTGATTTATAATATTTTTTAATAACATATATTAATATAATGAAATCATATGAAAATCAAAATAAAATTATCAGTTAGTTTCTGTTTAAATAAATTCTAGTTTTATTTTAAAAGATTATAATTTAAAACGAGTAATTCATCTTTCAATTTTTTCAATTGAGATTAGTACTCAATTGCTCTCTGCTTCAAGTAATTTTTATATGTAAACATGTGTTGTAAAAACTTTACTTTTGCAACCTCTTGGTGATTCCGATTATGATGCAGCCGTTCCACTACACCGTCAAATACTCTTGTACCTATAAATGAAACATAAAAAAGGTTAAGTTTGTGTGAACCAGTGTCATAGCCATTGGATAAGGAATAAGAAGCCAAAAATGGATTCATGGATAGTACCAAGTACTAAAAACCAAGAAATTGTTCATCTTCAGTCTAATTCCTCTCAAACATTCGCTTTCTTCATTTGGAAGTATCCCAATTGTCATCGTTAGGCTCAGATGGTTTCCATAAAACATTCAGTTTGAACAACTGTGTACTTGATTTCTCAATCTTTGATTCATCTGCATTGAGTAGAGCAGCCCATAGTAATTTGAAGTTAAGAGATCTACAATAGAAAACTTATGTTCTTGGCTTTTGAGTTCTCTATCTAGATTTGCTTTCTAGCTTTAGTGTCCAGGTTTCCTATCCCCGGTTTACCAAGCATTCTCTAAAGTTCCTGGAACATAAATAAAGGTATGGGTCTTGTTTGTTTCCTCCATTTATTGATCACTGGTACCTCCACTACTCAATTTTTATATAGTTCTGTGGCGTCTGGTTTGTTCAAAATGTTGGACTCTTTTAAGTAACATATGTATCTCATCAACAAAATCAGTAAATTCAACAGAATGAGTCTCTGAAACAAAGTCATCAAGTATGTGTTTCAAAGTATACGAACTTCTAATGTAAGATGAAACTTCTACAAAGTATTATGGGCATTCAGGTCCTTGGATTGGGTTTTCTTGGGTCTGGATCCTTCGGTTTTTGCATATCTATCCAGTAGAGTAATTAGACTTTGTTAGTTCAGGTACAGTTTCATGTCGGATCAAGGTCGGTTAGGTCTTAGATAGTATGACCCAATAGGGTACTTAGAATTGATTGGCTCGAGTTTGGTTCGGTTCGGGGTCGGGTTCGGTTTGGGTCATGTTGGGTCCAGCCCAAAAAAATACCCAAAAACAAAAAAAACGATACCCAGAAATATTTAAATACCTAATAATATCTGAATTTACCCAAAATCTGACCCGGAGACATGAAGAATACCCGAACTTTTATCTGATTATCCAACATATATTTTTGAAAATCAAAAAATTTACATGAACCCAAAATCATACCAGAAAACTCAAGTACAAAACTTTAAAAAAATACCCATAATATCAAAAATATACCAAAACACCTATATATAAACCTAATATATACTTGAAGTTTTGGGTATTTCTGGTACCCCCATCGGGTCTCAGATTTGGGTTGGGTCAGGGGTCCTCGACAAAAAGACCCAAGAAGGTAAAAAGATTGATTTGGTTCATCCTCGAACCAGAATTGTTTTGGGTTGATTTCGGATCGAGTCCTCGGGTCTGGGTAAAATGCTCTGGCCTACTACAAATAATGAGAGCCATCATATCTCTTCTCATTTTGTAAACCTATTCACAAATTATATCTCTCTGTGTGGAAAATATTTTTTTCTAAAGAAATGTCCCTCATTTTCTCATAAACTTTCCACGATGGTTATTTAAGAATAACTTTGTAGAACACACCCAAGATGAGAAAGAAAGACAGTAAGTTAAGTACAAAATTTTGCAAGTCGCTCACCAACGTTCTAGTTTTAGTGCCATATAAATCTTTCAAAGATGGTCAGCTAAAGACGCTTAATAGACATTATTTAGGCCAAGAGAATCATTATAGTCAATCCTGAGGAGCTAACATCCAAATATATCTTTAAATCCAAGATGTCAGACTCAAGCCTTATAAACACTCTAAGTCATTAGCAACAATGTGATACCTTGTTTTATCAACATTATAAGCACCAACTTTCCCAGCAAGCTGTCTTTTCAAAACATAGGCAATGACTGCACCATCTATACAAATCGGTTTGTGAAGACCCCACAATTTCTTGACCTAATACTCTGTGAGAACCCCATATTCTTCGAACTTCTTCCATAATCCACAGTACCATATATCATTAAATCCATAATCTATAGATGAAGCATTATCAATATCACGACCTCCGTTTGTAAGTACCAATGAACGGATATTCTAAGGGGGTTGATGCATAAAAGCGTCTTTCTTGAGGAAGAGCTGAAGAGACATGTGGGTGTGCCAAGAATTTGGGGCGACAAACATGGCTTCAAAAATATGGATACACCAAGGCAAATATTGGCGATAATCCTAGCCGCTTGGTCTAGACGTTCTATGACCTGGTTTTTTTATTATATGTGGTTTGTTAACTAATAATTAATTGAGTCTTGTTGCACGAGTTCTAAGAGGATGATACAGCGAAACGTAATAGAGTCAAATGCGATTCAATGTAAAGTGCAAAGAATCACTCTTATTGGCCAAGAGCTTACAATGAAGAAACAGCTCAAAAGCTCAACAAGACGATCAAAAACAGAGAGTTTTCAAGAGAAATTACAATACAACTTTTCTGAATGAATCTTCAATCTAATATTTTTCCCCTTTAAAATGCTCTGTTACTTCTGCGTAACAATCTTCTGCAACTTCCTCTTTTTCAAATGACGCGTGTCCCTCTTTATTAAAACGCCAACGACCTTCTAGCGAGCTGACACGTGTTCATTAACCTTTCCTATAGCAAATCTTCCCTGCCGAAAAAACCTTGACCACAAGGTTCAAAGTGTGGAAACTTCTTCTGTAAGTCATATAAGAACTCCCATGTGGCTTCTTCCTCTTCTCCTTGATTCACCCATTTTATCAACACTTGAGTAGCTGCTTTGCCCTGCCGTTTGACCATCTTCCGTTCCAATATCTTCTCAGGTTGCTTGATCAGCACATCCGAAATCGCCGTAGGTAACTGAGAAGATGCGCTCTAGTTTCCTACTAAAACCTTCAGCTGAGAAACATGAAAAACGGGATGTATCAAAGAAGATACTGGTAACTGCAGCTTGTAAGCAACTTCCCCACAACGGTCGTTGATTTTATAAGGGCCAAAGAACTTCAGAGACAGCTTATTGTTGGATATCATCACCGTAGATTGTTGGTGATATGGTTGAAGTTTCACATATCTAGTCACCAATCTCAAAAGTTCTTTCCATGCAGTGCAAGTCTGCATTCTGACGCATACGCTGTTGAGCCCTCAACAAATGAAACTGCAACATCAAAATCATATCTTCACGGTCTTGCATTGATTTAGCTACCACTGCCACCTTCGACTCTCCGAGAAAATAAGGTAAGTGTAATGGTGGAGGATGACCATAAACCGCTTAAAAAGGAGTGATTTGAGTTGCAGAATGAAATGTTGTGTTGTACCAGTATTCAGCTAAGGGTAACCACTTACTCCATAAGTGAGGTCTCTCGCTTGTCATACATCTCAAGTAGGTTTCTAGACATTTGTTCACCACTTCAATCTTTCCATCGTTTTGGGATGGTAAGCTGTAGAGTAGTTAAGAGAAACACCATAAAGAGTAAGCAGTTCCCTCCAAAACTCAGTCAAAAAGACTGAATCACGATTGCGTACTATCATCTAAGGAAAGCAATGTAGCTGAAAGACATTATCCAGAAACACATGAGCCATTGACGCTGCAGTACAAGGATGTTTTAAAAGCATAAAATGAGCTGCCTTACTCAAACGATCCACCACGACGAAGATCACTGAGTACCCAAAATAATTTGGCAAACCATCAATGAAATCTATGGAGATATCAGTCCAAACTGCAGTAGGGATCGGTAGTGGTTGAATCAGACCAGGTGGAGCAACTGTTTTGTGCTTACACTGTTGACAAACAGAACATCGTCGAATAAAAGCTTGTATCTCTTTACTCATTCCCTTCCAATAGAACAGACTCTTGACTCGCTGATGAGTTGCATCTCTACCAGAATGACCACTGCTTCCTGAGCCATGAAGCCATTCTAATATCTTCTCTTTCAACTCACGCACCTCCATTATAACCAATTAACTCTTTCTTCGTAATGTCTTTTGTACCCACGTAAAATGTTTGTGTGAACTTCCATCACTTACCAATTCCTCAATGATCTTCTTAGTAACCAGATCTTTATCATAACTGTCTTGAATGCACCTCAACAACTCACAATCAGTTACTGATAAAGCCATACTCAGCACTTCTGAACCTTCTACTCGAGACAATGCATCTGCTGCCAAATTGTCCTTGCCTTGAATGTATTGTATTTCATAATCGAACTCCAGAAGCTTAGGAAACCATTGTTGCTGAATTGGAGTATTGAGCCTCTGTTCTAACAAGTACTTCAAGATGCGTTGATCGGTTCTGATTATGAAATGTGCGTTGATCAAATAATGTCTCCATTTCTACACAGCAAACACCAAAGCAAGCAACTTTTTTTTCATAAATGGAGAGATGCAATTTTTTGCCTTTAAGATGACGGCTGATATATGCTAATGGGTGACCATCTTGCATCAACACCGCTCCTATGCCACCTCCACTTGCGTCTGTCTCCACCATAAACGGTTTATCAAAGTTTGGAAAGGCCAACACTGGTGCTTCACACAGAGCCTTCTTGAGTTTATCAAAAGAGTCATGAGCTTCATCCGACCACAAAAAATAATCTTTCTTCCTGAGAGCCGTAAGAGGACGAGCAATACCACCAAAACTCTTCACAAAACGTCTGTAATACCCAGCTAATCCAAGAAACCCACGCAATTGTTTAAGATTCTCTGGTTTAGTCCATTCTCGTACTGCTTTCACTTTGTTAGGATCAGATACAATTTTAGCTTCGATAAAATGTCCCAAATACTCAACCCTTTCTGTTGCGAATTCACATTTTCTTCTTTTCGCATAGAGGTTGTTTACCTTCATCACTTCAAACACTTGACCTAAGTGTTGAATGTGCTCTCCATTGTCTCGCTATAAACGAGTATATCATCAAAAAAAAAACGAGCACAAACTTTCTGAGGAACTTCTTGAAGACAGAATACATCAGTTGTTGAAACGTTCCAGGCGCGTTAGTTAAGCCGAATGGCATCACTAGATACACATAGTGGCCACTGTGTGTTTTGAAAGCTGTCTTATGAACATCATTAGGATCCATTCGCACTTGATGATAACATGCACGTAAATCTATCTTCGAGTATATCTTTGACCCTCCCAACTCATCCATAAGGTCCTCAATCAATGGTTTGGAAAAGCGGTCTTTAATCGTCATGCCGTCAAGGTTTCTGTAATCCACACATAGCCTCCATTTTCCATCTTTCTTCTTGACCAATACAACTGGGGAAGCATAAGAGCTTGAACTCGGTTGTATTGTTCCTGCTTCCAACAATCCTTGGACCATCTTGTTTATCTCGTTCTTTTGATACAAGGCATATCTGTAAGGGCGTCGATTCACCGGGTTAGAGCCGTCAACCAGAGGAATTATGTGATCATGTTGACCTCTCAGAGGAGATAAAAACTTAGGCTCCTCAAACACTTCTTCATAACTACTCAATAGGTCTTGCAACACTGGATTTGTACTGAAAGTTCTCTCCTCTACTAAATACAGTTCCACTTCTTCTCCATGTTCAGCTTGTTGAATGTAAATCATCGAAATATGAGCCTGCTCATTTTGCATCTTATCCAACTTAGTCGCCTTCACTTCCTTCAAACAACCCTCCTTAATACCATGTAAGACTACCCTCTTCTTATTCAACTTAAACTCCATCACAAGTTCAAGAAAATCCCAAGTGATAGGACCCAATGTTGATAACCATTAAACTACCAATACCATATCATAGTTGCCTAAAGGAATCAACATCATATCCTGTTGGAATACTGTATTTTGGAAATGCCTTTGGAACTATTCAAGCCGACCTTTGACATGCAGTTTTCCACCATCAGCCACTGTTATTTTGGTCATTCGATGTGGTAAGATAGATCATCCCAACTTTTCAGCAATACTTGGATCCATAAAGTTGTGTGTAGAGCCTGAATCAAATGAGTATGTATAGAGTTTTCTTCCCGCGCAAGCCTCTCACTTTCATTGTTCTGTACCTCTCAGTGATTCCTGCTACAGCACTCACAGAAATTTGAGCAATATCACCTTCCTCTTCTTCGTTTGTTTGCTCCTCTGTGGCCTCAAAAAACTCCTCACTCTCCTCTACATCCAACATATACAACTAAGTCTTCTTGTGTTTAAGATAGTGACCCGGAGTATACTTCTCATCACAGTAGTAGCAAAGGACCTATGCTCTTCTTGCACTCGTCTCCTCCTGAGATAAAAATGGTAAGAACTGCTTCGTCGTTTCCTTTGGCTTCTCATTCAACATTGGAATCGGCTTCTTAGTCTCCGGTGGTTTTTGATATCCCAAAAACCCTTTATCATTGCTATTGAGACTCTTTCCTAACCAATTATGTCCCAAAGTCTTCCTAGGATGAGCTGTTTCATATAGTCTACCCAGCATCAAACATTCACGAACAGATTTTGGTTGAAACATCCTCACATGCATCTGAGTGTCATTATTCAACCCTGCAAGATATGCACTCACCAAATACTGCTCAGTAAGCTTCACTCTATTTCGTATTTTCTCAAATCTTGCATGGTAATGAACAATCCCCTCTGTCTCCTCCAACTTCTTCAATTCAGCTATCGGATCATCCAAGATTTCCTCAAACCTCTCCTTCAACAACACCTTATACAGTTCTCAATCTCATACCACATAACCATCCACTTCTGATTGCGCAAGAGATTGATGCCATTCCGCAGCTACTTGATCAAAGTGAATCGATGCTAATCTTACTCGTACGTACATCGGTGTGTTATCAATTGAAAAGAACTCCTCCACTTTGAACAACCACTCCTTAACATTCTCTCCCATAAATTTAGGAAAATCAACTCTCCCGATATGCGTCATCCCTGAATAGGTTTGGTGAATTGTAGGTCGAGGATAACGATTCTGCTCATTGTAGTGAATCTCCGTCGGTGGAATGAATCGTTGAGGATGATCGTTGTTGTTCCGTTAACCACTCGTTGACGCATTCGCATGGTTGTTATTCACTTGCAACAATCGAATCGCCTCAAAAATATCAGAAATCTTCGTCTCCATGAACGCGAAAGCATTAATTCTTCCTCTGAGAACATCTTCAACATCGCGAGCTGCCGCCTCCTTCCGCGACGCCTGAGATCTCGTTTCTGCCATGGATTCCGAAGATAGAATACGTCTGATACCTTTGATACAGAGAAACGTAATAGAGTCAAATGCGATTCAATGTAAAGTACAAAGAATCACTCTTATTGGCCAGGAGCTTACAATGAAGAAAAAGCTCAAAAAGCTCAACAAGACGATCACAAATAGGGAGTTTTCAAGAGAAATTACAATACAACTTTTCTGAATGAATCTTCAATCTAATCTTTTTCCCCTTTAAAATGTTGTGTTGCTTCTGCGTAACAACCTTCTGCAACTTCCTCTTCTTCAAATGACCCGTGTCCCTCTTTATTAAAACTCCAACGACCTTCTAGTGAGCTGACACGTGTTCATTAACCTTTCCTATAGCAGAGGAAGGTGCCATCGTACATATTCATTACTTAAACCAACAGGTTCTGCACTACCTTCGTATATATGGAGAGGTTTGATGAAAGCTACACTACAAGAAAATGTCACATATATAGCGTACGAAAAACGTTATTACAGAGAAACATAACGTTATGTCGAACGATGTTTCTTCCCTCACAATCTTTTCTCTGTCACTTTATATAGCATTCTTTTGTATGCTTTGTTAAATTATTAATTTCATAGTGTTTTTTTTGGTTTTGCAATTACATAACTTATTATAGCATATAACAATGAACAAAACTTAGGTTCACCCCCTAGGGTGAACCTTTAAATTCACCACATCTCTTATCACTAATCAATTTGCCACCTAGATAATTAATTAATAATATTAATTTTTCAGAAAAAATTATAAAAGAAAATAATGTTGCAAATTTGAACGATGCTAGCGCTGCTACCTAAACCCTAAACCGTAAATCTAAACTCTAAAACATAAAACAAAATCTTAAACCCTAAAACCCTAAATCTAAACTCTAAATCTAAACCTTAAATCCTAAAGTCCAAACCGTTGACCCTAAACCCAAACCGTAAATCCTGAACCCGAGACCGTAAATTCTAAACTTGATATGTCATGGATTTTACCCACTTTTGACCA
>JABAYD010068135.1:0-10363 GCA_014822095.1 Diplotaxis tenuifolia | reverse complement strand
TTCGGCAAGTGCGTCAGAGAGTGTCTCAGCGAGTTAGTGGTGTTATTTCAACATTACCCATTCCAAAATCACACTTCTGGGTATAACTATACAGAAAAACTTGGTTCTGAGTTATGTTAGCCTAGAGACGAGGTAACACTCGCAGTCTCGCACTCACAGTAGTCGAACTTTTCCTTACTCAAACAGATGTCTTGACTTAAAACTTCATATTCACGACACTAAAGCAGCTTCCATTACTAGCTTTTAGTACTTTTCCTTCCCTTTTCTCTTCTAAGTCGCTTTGACTTTTGATGTCCATTACAAATCCTCTTGCATCAAATATATTTAATTCTACTGAACTGAAGCCTCATATTCATACTTGTCCAAAGACTCCAAACAACGTTTGGAAAGGGAACAAGTTCTTAATAAGTTGCTCATATTGTATGTTTCATGCCACACGGAACACAAAACACAACTCCATTTCGTTAAATTGAACAATCTCCAAAGCATAAAGATGTGACTATTGCAAAAACACGAATAAAAAAGAGAAAAACATATATATTATGGTGTTTAGTTTATACAAAAAATATTAGAAACCACGAATAAAATGTTATGTGATTTGATTATAACTTCCATATATTGTTCTCTCCAATTTTTTTCTATACAAATTATAAAAGAAAGAAAATAAAACTGAATGTCACATTCCTCATCTAGGAGCATATGACACGGTGATATCCACCGGCCGTTTCATATTCGCCGACCACTTCTCCGATTCCAAATACAGCTGCGATATTTTCCCGGCGACTCTTCCCATCTCCGGTCGATTCCCCGGATCATCCTCCACGCATTCCAACGCCAGCCTCATCAATTTCTCCACCACAGTCACCGGAAACGAATCCCCCAACCTCCGATCCATCCACCTCCTCAACCGCCCCTCCACATCTCCACTTTCAACTGCCGCTTTCGCCGTTTCAATCACCGAAGTCCGCTCGAAATCACCCGTCGACTTCTCATACCTATACTTCAACGGCTCCTCTCCACTGAGAAGCTCAAGCATCATAACTCCGAAAGCGAACACGTCTGATTTCTGAGTCGCGACCCCGGAATCTTGAAACTCCGGCGACATGTATCCCCTCACTCCCTCGAATCTAACGGCTCTCGAATCTCTCGATCCGTCCGTCTCCCCGCATAGCTGCGCGGTTCCGAAGTGGCAGATCTTCGCGTTGAAATCCGGCTCCGTCACGATCATCGCCGAACTCTTTATATGATTATGCACAAGATTCTCGATCTTTAACCCCGTCTTGTTGTGGATGTAATCGAGCCCGTGAGCTAGATCCGTCGCGATTTGGATCCTCGAGGTCCAATTCGATAGGACCGTGAAGTTAGGGTTCTTAGGGTTTCTTAAACAATCGGCGAGGGAAGCTCCGTTGACGTATTCGTATACTAAGTAGATGTGGTCGGATACAGAAGCGCCGAGTAGGTTGATGATGCTACCGTGGTGGCTCCGGCAGATATCGGAGAGACGATCTTTGAGCTCGTCTTTGGCGATTTTATGTCGGAATTTTCTTTGGAAGACGACGACCTCTCTCCCTCGTAAAGTGCATCGCCACGAGGCTTTGGATGAGGAGGAAGATAGGCGGGGAGCGAGGAAGTTGTTGGTGGCGGTGCGGATCTCGGAGACGTCGTATATGTGGGGGTTTTCGGGTAGGGATTGTCGGAGACTAGCGAGGGATGTTCGGCTTGTGATGGATGAGGAGGCGCCGGAGGAGGAAGAGGCGGTTTTGTTGGAGTTTGAGCTTGTTTCTGTGTTTGTTGTATCGTTGGTGGTGCTTGTTGACGGAGACCGTCTCGTTGAGCGATGTTTTCTTTGCGATCGTGTTCGGGTTGGTTCTGAAGCATTGATGCCCATTCTGGATTTACACATTCAGACAAGTTAAGTTCTGGTTTGAATGTGTGAAGGAGACGTAGAGGATCAGACATTAGAGAGCGAAGAGATTGCGATGACGGAGACCGGCGCAGTATAGTGGACACGGAGATCGGCGCATTATAGCGGGCAAGGAAACAGTCATCTCTCTTTTTCTTTTTTCCCTTTCCTTCATCTCCCTTGTGGGAGCTTCTTGTTAGCAATTTATAGAAGTATTTTGCTTCATCGTAATTTAAGCTTAAATCAGACTTAAAAAACTATTTTTAAAGAAACTCTTTAATAATATATTTAATATAATGTGTAAATGTTACTAGTATTTTTTAAATTAATATGTATGGCATAATGTAGCTGTGGTGTTTGTTTTTTTTTAGTTGTAAATTAATAATTAACATTACTTTATCGAAACAATTAAATATATGTTGCCCTGGTCGACCTATGATAACCTTTTTGAGCTGGCCTAGAAGAGGGAGGGGGGGGGGAGGTGAAGAATATAATTGGTTAGTGATGTTAACTACCATTAGTTACTGTACAAATGAAAATAATTGTTTAGGAAAGCTATTATCATTATAAGTTTGTGGAATTTTAGTGTATACTATGGCCTACTCACATGTAGTACATATCAAATCCATTAGCTAACGGAGACAAAATGAACGAAGAATCCATTAGCTTACACGAGATGAAACTAATAAAGATCTATCTATTCGTGTCGATAGGAATCCACTGAGAGAAGAGAGGAACACGTTCACGCAAACCCATCATCCGATCAAAGGTGTGTACGCGGCCACGTGTTTTCAATCTGAAACAGCACCATATGAATTTTTTTCAATAAAAAAAAAATTTACAGAAAGAAGGTGACACGTACATGATGACATGAATGTATGACGATTTTACTTCATGGAAATTTATGCAAAAAGATTATAGTATTCTCATTCATGTGATCACGGGTGATTGTGATGCCTGTCAATTGAGATTTTTGGACTTTCCGTAATGTCTCATCAAAAATTTAGAAGCATACAAATGTGCACATTGTAAAAGTCTCATGATGGTTTTCATTCACTATAAATTAATAATCCAAGTAGCGCCCATCCGTGATAGGTGTTACCTTCAATTTCTTAAAGGAATTAGAAAAATAGAATTACAGATTTAATTGTTTATCTCATTTTGAATAATCAAGAGTTTGGACCACATTCTTATTTATTCTTAATAAATTTTAGTGTTATAGAATAAAATCCCAAACCGAAAAATCAAGGCGATCTTGCCTAAACCAGGTTTAGGCTTAGGCTTAGTCTGCTTAGAGATGCATGGCCTCTACATGGTGTCTTCTCCAGGAATATAGACCATATCTATATTAATTTCTTCCTCTCACATATCATCTTCTGTACAAGTACTTGGACAGTGGAAAGCTGAGGCTTCTCGCAACCTATACACCAAAAGAACACACAAGGTGCATCAGAGAATTATCTATTGTATCACCCTATGTTATCTGACACAATAGTTGCACACAAAGTGTATGTTACCTTGAGACACAGATCCTCAGACACCATAGACCGGTACCTAATAGATCCTTCCAATGGACAGCTTCCGCTTTTGATCATGAAGTTTGCATCACAAAGACTCGATACTTGAAGCAGAATATCAGACATCATGTTGCTGTTACTCTCCTTGTCGTAACCAGTACCTTCTTCTTCTCCTTCTCCTTCTTCCTCTTCGCCTAATGAAGAGTCTCCTACAGAGGCAATGCACTGGAATATCGCTAATAGTCTCTCCAACGGAAAGCTTCCAGGCCCTTTCATCACTGCTTCCTGCTCTGCCATTTCCTTCTTCTCCATCGATTTCTCAGATGCCCTGAGATGGAAGCATCATCAGATTCTATTCAAAGACATCACGAGAACACATATAGAAACAATGATACTGTTTATTTAAATACTTACTTGCGCTTTCTTTTACGATTATCCATGCCCCCTGTGGAGTCAAACATCGATGCATCTAACGTTGCTGGGTTTCTTGAAGCAAGAAACGCCGCAATGAGAAGGTACTTAGCTGAAATAGACATATAGAAGTCCAACACTTCAAGTTCTTCACCGTTCTCAGAACCGAAGCTAGCTTTCTGCCTTCTCTCGCCTCTGGTGTTACCATCAGGACGGTGACTCGAGACACGGAATATCTCATTTAAACAGGAAGTAATATGCGGTATAAGATTGCTATACAGCCTCCTCTTCAGATCTTCATTAGGTGAAATCGATAAATCATCAAGTGGTTCACAATACTTTATGAACAGTGATGAGAAGGTAGTTGAAAGTTCTTCAACTCTCCTTGTGACTCTATAGAAAGGTCTCAATACAACACTGTTTGACACACACACACACACACACAGACACACACACACAGATTAGTAAAAACACATGAGTGAAGGAAGGGTAGAGAGAGAATCATAACATAGCCTTCTTACCCGAGAAATGCAGAGTATAATTTCTTGTTAACTAGATTTTTTAAGAAGATTTGACGAAGCTCATCTTCAGAATACTCTGGGAAATAAACAGGCAGAGGGTCTGTGTATCCCATGTTTGAGTAATACACATCCGGTGGCAATCCACTGATAAGTATCAAACCAAGTTGAGGCATCTTCAAAACAGAATACAAACTGAAAAGAAACTGAAGAATCATCGCTCCTTTGTCCCAATCTTTGATGAGATCCACATGATCAACTATCAAGTACACCATCTTCCCCATTTGTTTCCTTCCGAGTGCTTCCACGACATCACTAAGCGCTTGGTTAAGTAAGTTGATGAAGTCCGACGGCTTGTCACACCGTTTTGCGCTAGCGTAACCATTTGAAGAACACTTGTTATGGAGCAGTAACTGATTCAGGATGGACTCAAACAAGAGACGGGGACTGCAACATGTGCGGCAGCTTGAGTAAACGAAAGGGCGGTTTAGATGGTTGAATACATGGAGAGCAACGCTTGTTTTGCCGGTGGAGGCGTCGCCGTAGATGATTACTGGAAGAGTAGGGGAGTCTAGGGGGCCAATGAGACGGATAAGGTCAAGAATCTGAGAGCGTCTGCCTGGGAAGTTGGAGAGGAGGGCATCTAAAGTGATGGGGGCTTCATTGAATGTAAGGTCAGTGACGGTTGGTGGGTGGGAGGGATTGGGTTCAGGGTTGTCAGGAGTTACAGAAGATGAGAGTCTACTGCTTCGTCGAGTGACTTTCGAACTCTCCTCTCTCGTCATGTGTTTTTTTTTTTAATCTGTGTCCAAAAGACAGAACGTAACAAGACACTGGTGAGCAAAACTAGGTGAAACATACCGTTCCCAAACAGAAAAGGGAACACAAATGCAGCAAAAAGAAAGAAGAAGACCATTTGTACTTAAATTGGTTTTGATTTGGACTAAAACAAATCTAGAACAAGTAGAGAGGCACTGAGAATCACTTCCAAGAATCAAGATCATGCAAAATGGTAAAATCACCAAACAAGTATAACGCAAAACCTCACTACTTGCAATTAGCCAGTCTTCACTTACACAAACGACAATCTAAACTATGCAGCTACTAGGTATAAGTATTAGCTACGAATGAAAAGAGAAAGTAGGATGATTTGGTCAGCATTTAGTAGAAAATTTGCATACCATCGATTCTGGAATAGCTACTCATCAAAGAGTGAATATTTATTTACAAGAACAATCATCGTGTTCATCATGTCACAAGCCCAGTATTCACAGCAATCAGAAACGACAAGATACAGTTATAATCTAGACATTATTCAGAGAGTAACCAATATCATCCACTAAGTATCCTATGTAAAGATAATTTGGACAGTAAAAACCCATGCCCAAAATTGAATTCGAATTCGTACCGTTTTATCACGAGAGATTAGTGGGGTTTGTCCTCTAATTTGAGAAGAGGTAGACGAATTGAGAGAGAGCCGAGAAGATGAAGGTGTGAAACAAATTGTAAGACCAAATACTCAAATTAAAACTAGACGAATAGTACTACAAACCAGAACAAATTGGAGTCTAAAACTAAAAAGATATTGAAATTCAAAGTCACATAATAGTACTACAATACTAGACAACACGACTTCAACCATACAAGCATTTTGAAATGCTCAGCCTTATTGTGGGTTGCTGCAAAAAGCTCGTTAACAACTTAACATACATCTTTTTTAATCTTTGTTATGGTTTCTCAATCAAAAGATGATCTCGAATCCATCTGTAAACATAAAAGCACATATGTAAATGAAGAATAAATACAGGAAATTACAGAAAATAATGAAAAACAAAAGAGAAGACATGCATATATAAAAGATGAATTAATGAAAAGAAAAACGAATCAAAAGAAATGCAAATGGAAGACGTTTCTATTGATTTCAAATTGATAACCAAAATTTTCAGAAGAACCGAAGAAGAAAGAAAACAAACGAACCTGTGATTGATTTTGATTCTTCTAGTTCTCGGATAAGGCACGAGACACAGAGACAAAAAGATTTATGGTTCCAGTTTATTATTATAAGATAGAATCAAAAACCTTTGTTCTTTTGGGATTAGGGTTTAGTCGCCGACAGAAACCCAGAACAGGTGAGAGACAGAAGAATACATGGAAATTATATAAATGTAATTGTATATAACATAAATCTCGGTTTAGCTCGGGTGCCTGATTCGGACATCGGTTTACAACCGAACCGACCCGATAACCGAAGGCTAAGAGGTTAAAACTCATTCGGTATTTAGCATGGGTCCGTTACCAACCCGAGCCCGTTACTTCGGTTCGGGTAAGAGTATGGGCTTCAGTTTGAATTATTTACGCCCAGGCCTAGAAGAAACAGTGAACAAGCCCACCGAAGTCGTGTCTTTTCAGTGAAATACAAAACGACGCGTTTAATAGATTTTTGTTAGGAATATATATGGATATATCAGTTTAGATTTAGATGATTTTTTCAGATTTCAATATGATTCGAATATTTATAAATTTAGATTTTAATTTGATTTGAATTTGGTTGGATCGTAACAGGTTTGGTTCGAGTTTGAGTTCGTTGAGATACCCATTTTAGTTATGTTTTTTAACAAAAATCCAAATGTATACTTAAATTCTCAAAATAAAACAATATAAAACATAAAATTTAAATATTGTAAGACCAAATACTCAAATTTACATAAAAAATATTCAAATTAAATATTAAGATGAAAATGAGTATTTTCAGTATTTTGAACATTTTTTTGTTATTTTAGATATTTAGTTGTTCCTATTTGATAATTCATACTTTTGAATATCCATAGATATAAACTTTAAAAATAATTAATGTATTTAAATATATAATTGTGATGTAGATATTTTGGTATCCAAAATATTTCAATTTGGATCAAATTCGGGTTTGGTTATCCGAATATTAAAATTTTAGATCCATCTATTTATTTAATCAATTTTAGTTTGTGTTTACTATTAATTTTAAATCAAGTTTGATTGAGTTTTCAAGATATATATATATTTACTTGAACTTACTTTATTCTACTAATATAAGTGTAAAATAAATACTTTGGACTTATTTTACATACATAATTATTGGATCATATTTTAAAAATATCATTAAAAACTATTAGGCATGATATCAACATTGTTAGTCATGTTTCAAAATTGACGTAGTCTATAACTAATAACTTGTATTTTCTTATAATATTATTTAGTAAATATAATAAAATCACAATACAATCGAGTGAAAGAAAATTATTATAGCATCAAAAATAATGTGATCATTTTACTTAAACATGAATTGTGTTTTTCAATCGATTTAGTAAATTTTCTTTCTTTTTAAAAATGTTCTAATCTCTATTTTTTCTATCAATTTTGATTTTGTTTTAAATTCTTGGTCATATATGAAAATCATGTAAAGAAAGATAATATTTGGTAAAATAAAGATTCAATTTTGTGTGTGTTGTTTTTCACCTTAATTTTTTTTATTCATAATCAGTCACAATTATTTGTTGCTTCGGTATACATAAGCTTCAACTATAGTCAAGTTCGAAAAAATACGAAACTTTCAATTTTAAAAATATTTTCATCCCAACATTTTAGGTGATGTGAATTTAGTGAATTTGTACTTTCTTCAACAATCATATTTCCGTAGTTATACGGATATAACTTCGACTCACTAATGCATAAGTTATAAATGTATGAACTAAAAATAGACTAATTAAACATTGTGAGACTGACACTTGACAACATATTTATTACAATGCTTATCTTTTAATATATAGGAGATTATGTATCATGAAAATTGATAATTACCATATATTATTATATTGCACCAACCATTAAGTGGATTGATTAAGTAAAGGACCATATTTAATTCGGTCATCGTATGTAAACTATCCCACGTAGTTCCAAGATCTGGCGTTGCAAGTTAGTATTATACTATCTAGTAGTTGTTCTTTAAAAGCATGATGAATTAATGGTTTGGTATTGCAGACGAGTAAACACAACTAGTTTAGAAGAGGTTGCTGCTGCTATTGGTCCGAGGACAAAGCTTGTGTGGCTTGAATCTCCAACCAATCCTAGACAACAAATTTCTGATATACGAGTAAGTTCTTGGTGAATAATGATACTTAATTTTATCAGTAGTGTTTTAATTGGTTTTATGGTTTGTAAAAAATAGCTGAGATGGCTCATACTCAAGGTGCACGTTTGTTGGTGGAGAATAGTATCATGTCACCAGTCCTCTCTCGGCCATTAGAGCTTGGAGCTGGTGTATTTCATATTTGCTTACTATTGGTTATTCTTTTGTTATAAACTCTCACAACTACTTCTTAGTACTCATATTTGAACTTGTTTGGTTCACTAGATATTGTGATGCACTCGGCTACTAATTTTATAGCTGGACATAGTGATGTCATGGCTGCTGTGTTTCTTCTACTAATCTCTTTACTGCTTTCAAGTGTTTTGAGATGTTTTGCTATTATACATACTCATTTGTTAAAAGTTTCAGATTGGCAAAGGAGTTGTATTTCCTACAAAACTCTGAAGGTTCTGAGTTAGCTCCTTTTGACTGTTAGCTTTGCCTACGAGGTATCAAGACAATGTCTTTACGTATAGAAAAGCGACAGGTCTTTGCTTTTTAACCTCCTCTAGTTACTTATAGACAGTAGATTTGTGTTTTTCTCTTACATTACATGGTGAAAATAATCAGGAAAACGCACGGAAAATCGCAATGTACTTGTCTTCTCATCCAAGAGTGAAAAAGTGTACTATGCTAGATCATCCTGGTCACCATCTCCACTTCTCTCATGTACTAGAAAGAAGAGAGATAGTTAAATTTCTCTAACACTTGATTAACTCTTTTCAAAAAATGCAGGCAAAGGGTGCAAGATTTTGGTGAGTCTCCACTGTCCAAACATCTTGTTAGAAACCACCAAGTATTTCAGCATAGCTGTCAATTTTGGTGAGAGCCATAAATTCTTTTGAAGAAGCTGTAATAGTTTTGGATGTTGATTTCCATTCACTTTCTTCTCTTTGTTAAGGAGTGTTAAGTCACATGCAAGCATACCCAAGGCCGGCTTAACATTATATTGGCCCCTGGGCAAAATTATTTTTATATATTATAATTAATTAAAGAAAATAATTTTGGGCCCTTATTGCAAAATAAAAAAAATATTCTGGACCCTTATTGCAGATAAAGAAAAAAATTATGGACCCTTGTTCATCACTAATTTACAGAAATTCAGAGTGGGCCCTGAGCAGATGCACTGCTTGCCCTCCCCCTTGAGCCGGCCCTGAGCATACCTGCAGCGGGACGAGATGCTAGAGGCTTGACGGAAGATCTTGTCCGTATATGTGCAGGTATTGAAGATGCTGATGATTTGATCTCTGATCTTGATATTGCCTTTCAAACCTCTCTGAAAAAAAGCACTGTTTATTCTACTTTTAGTTTTATTTTCATAGGTTCTTGAAGTAAGAATCTATGTAAGTAACCATTAAGTGGTTGAGAACACATCAAGCTAATAAACTCGTTATTGTTGGTACTCTGTATTTCAGCTTGTAAAAGACTTCAAAGCCAACATAAGCAGAAAATATGATTGCAATGATGAGTAAAAGACAACTCTTAATTAGATGCTTTGTTCTGTGAAGAGATAATAGAGAGGACCCAGTGAACAACTTGTACTTCAATTCTGTTTCAGGTTAGGTAAGAATAAGAACAGGAACATGGAACAAACTGTGACATATCTACATCATAATATACCAGATTTCTTTATCTTTGGTCACTGGGCATGTACTTACTTGTCTTTACATGACAAAATAACACTGTAAACTACAGTAAGCAAATAAAGTGACATATGCCATTTCCAGATAGATATGTTGAGTTAAAAAAAAAGTAGTGAACAAAATTGGTAACTTGTTGTGGAAGGTTATTCTTTCTCATTCATATCTTCTTGTATTTATACATGGGGCATAATGAATAGAATAAGTAGTTT
>JABAYD010068119.1:0-16313 GCA_014822095.1 Diplotaxis tenuifolia | reverse complement strand
TCCAGCATATTCCTTATGAACCTTGTATATATATCCTTGGCACTTGTTGACATTATGGTTGACATTTTTACCCAGTTACCCTAGTCACTATTGTTATTTGCATGCACATAAAAGTTGACATGTATGCCCTAGAATTTCTGAGAACTAATACCGATTTTATAGGAATTTGATCGGAAAATTTCTGATATAACATTTTCACGAAAACTATTATAGGAATCTCGTGATAAATTTGTGTATACAGTACCTACAACGTGTCTTATTCTATCTCTTCACAGGAAAAATCATTGTAGCTAGATTGGATCAAATACTATAAGATCAAAAGAAATCTTCTGGAATTCGAAACATGAACAAAACCGGATCATTAACATGGAGATTACTCTTAGAGCATCTCCAAAAGCAATTTTAAAACCTCAATTATAAAATTTTATGTATTTCAAAAACAAACTCAAAACTTCAAATTATAAGGTTTTGTACTGAGGTTTCACTGTACAAAACCTTATATTTGAAGTTTCATATATTTTTGGTCTTGTACTTGTATGTCTTTTAAATAGTTATGATAACTTTTATGTTTATCATTGTAGTCTATATAATTGTATATATTTTATCTATTCTATATATATTATTATCAACTTAACTTTTACATATAAAATTTAAATAAATATAAAAATATTTAAATAAATATGTAATAGTTTTAAGCATTTTCTTCATGTTAATTTGCTATTATAATGTAACATTTTATTAATATGTAATAGTTTTAAACTTTTTATTTATATGTAATTTTTTATTAGAATATAATAGTTTATTAATAAATATTGTATTAAATATTTTTTGTATGATTTTAGTTGTTATAAAAGTTTTATGCTTTTATTTGATTTGTATCTAAAATAAAGACTATTATGTAATAATATAAAAAATTTAAGGTTTACTCTTAGAGCATCTCCAAAAAGACTATATTTTAGAATTTAGAGTTTTCAAAACTCTATATTTGAAGTTTTAAGGTATTGTGTTCCAAAAACAAAATTTCAAACTAAACTTCAAAACTATTTGTAATTTATACTATGGTTCTTATATTTGGCATAACTAATTCAAATTAATAATTTTTTTATAAATAACTAATACATATAAAAAATATTACAAAAATATTTATTGATAAAATATTATACTAAAATATAAAATTATAAACAGAAATATATAATTAAATATTAAAATATAAACAAAATATCACATTAAATTTTGTAATATTGTTGTTATTTAGTTTTAGTTTTAAAATATTTTAAATCTTATTTTTATGTTTTCTATAAAAGATATATGTGTAAAGTTTGATAATTTTGAAATATTTATGAGATAGAATTTTTTTTCGAATTAAAATGATAAACAATAACATATTTAAGAATTACAAATATGATATATAATTGTAAGGACAAAAATGCAAATAAGAATATGAAATTTGAGTAGTGACAGTCTATATTTGAAGTTTCATTACTCAAAACTTTAAATTTGGAGTTTTAGAGTTCTTTTTTGGAGAACCAAAAACTTCAAATTTAACGTTATATAGTGTCTTTTGAAAATGTTTTTTGAAAAGAACACTCTCAAACTTCAAATATAAAGTTTAACAAACTTAAAATATGAGGTTACTCTTGGATCTTCTTAAACTTGAGAGAGACTTTCTACTTCTCCGTTAATTAAAGCTCATCTTGGAAACAGAAGAAACAATCATTGAAAGATTTAATAACATCTTACCAGCTTGGGAATTCAGACGAAACACCATGAGCTCTAACCGGCACAACAGAAGCGATCAGAGATTCCGATTTGGCACAAAAAAAAATCTGATTACAGAAAAAAAAAAAGGAATATTTGCTCTCGAAACACACTCTATAAAACAACATTTTATCGTATTTAGGTGAATATCTAATTACCTTTTTTTGTCACTGTTCTCTAAATTTTAATTGACACTGTTACCCCTACTGCAGTTATCACACCGATAGCATAGAAGCTGTTTGAGTAATCGTGAGACTTTTAATTTAATTACTTTATTACTTTAACTAGATTTTAACGCTGTCAAGTGACAGCTTTTCATCGTTCAGATTAGTTTGACAAAAACAAGAGCCAACGGTCAGATTGCCACCTCATTTTAATTTGGATTTGACGCTGTCAGTAATACCGTTTCTTATCAACGGCTTGAGTTCCAACGTCCGCCGTCATTCAAAGACCATACCTTTTTTACTGGCTGTTAAGCGTTGTTAGTTGGTATTATTTACCTTTTGTTTCTACTGTATTATGCAGAATTATTGAATAATTGTCAATTTTTATTTCATCACAATACCATCTATCTTTTTGCGACCAAATCTATTCGTTTCCTAAATGATGTTGTATTCTAAAGATATTTGATTATTAGTTCAACACCACGGTCACGGCTGTTCCCTAGAATCACAATCAGTTCGACACCGCGACCACGGCTGTTCTCCTAATTCAAACTCATGCAGGGAGAGGGGGGTGTTGACGTATGTAAATGCCAGGGACGGATCTACATAGGCAGGTGTGGGGTCAGCTGACCCCAGTCTAATATCAAAAATAAAATATTTAAGCATAGTTGATATCATGGTTCAGTTGGTTAATATCCTTTGTCTTGACCCCTCCCATTTCCCATGATCAATGCTGTGATCGGTAATATTGAGGAATGACATAATGACGGAAAAATTCCACAAGTATTTTGCCAAACAAGAAAAGTTGCAGAACGGAAAAAAAACGCGAAAACGCAAACTTGTGTTTTTGCTGACAAACATACAAAAGAACTTTGCATTAAGTGAAAAAGTGATTATTAGTGGATTGTTTACAAAAATTAATAATTTTCTATTATTAAATCACATGATAATGACATTCTAATCTTTTAAATAAACAGTAATAACTTTTTAATAATAAATAGTTATATTATAAATAATTTTTACTATGATTTATTTTATAAGATGTCATCTAGTATTATTAAAAATGTATTTAAAATTCATATGTTAATATAAATTTTAATAAATAGTAATTATTTTTTATATAATAAATAGTTATGTTATAAATGAAATTATATTATATTATAATTTATTTTATAATATTATAAAATGTCAATCTATTATTAAAAATGTATTAAAAAATAAGCTAGATATTTATAATATGTAATTATTTTAATAAATATAACTATTTTTATGTTATGTAATAATTATTTTAATTATTGGTGTTTGTTTTCTCACAATAAAGTAAATATCATAGAAATATTTTAATTAATATAATATGCATTCCGTCATTTCGAAATTTTTGATTTTTTCGCTGCTTCATTAATTTTTTCCGCAGTTTAACTATTTTTTCCGCTCTTTCGCGATTAAACAATGTTTACGAATGGGAGCTCAAGTCTCGGTTGCTGCACCCATTTACTTTTTTCTTACCTTTTTCTTCACATAATTATGGGCCTAAAAGCCTGTATTTATTGTTAAATATATGAGTCAAACTAGTTTTTGTTTGCTTACTAGGAGTAGTTATGTGTTTGCTTGTATGGATTTCAGCTTCTAATGTTTCTCATTCTTTTAAAATATTTCATATAGAGGATATTTGAATTCTTTCACATAATTTTTTTGATCTATTTAATTATTTTTACAATTATTTTAGATCATTTTCTACTTTTATTTCAAAGCTTTACATAACAATTACTTTGTTTACGAAAACACCTTTTAGTATTGTATTTTTTGTTATGTTCAATACTTTTCTTAAACACTAAACCAGATTTTTAATCTCTAATGATTTATGTAATAATAATTTTAACTGATATTAAAAGATTATATTTTAAAATAACTTAAATATATTAATACAAATTATGACTCAGTACAAATATTTTCAGGCTCGGCTACTGGTAAATGCATACGCCAGATGTTCCCAATGCTGAGGTTGAAGGAGTTGCTGTCTAGATATATGAGGAGAATCTTGGAACCATATGAATCAAGTTTCCTCTGCCTTATTAGACGCTTTGTTTTATATCTCATCGTTTGGTGATATGCTTTAATTAAACTCGAACTCTGTAATTCGTGACTTTTATATCAGACATTTGTCCGTAGTTGTTTATCTTTGTAATGTGGGATATAATCAACCAACATTGTCCCGTTTCGTGATTCTCTTTGGAGAATTGTAACCGTGTATACGCATTTTTAAAAATAAATAAATTACTTTATATTACCTTTGTATACTACACAATCTAATGCCTACCCACATTTTACAACACGATACTTTATATTATATATGTATACCATACAATATTCAAGCGGTCTACAATCGCAACAAAAAAGTTTCCTATATATGTTCTTGGTTTTAATAAACGAGCATAATAAATAAACGAGCATGTTACGGTTTACTATAACACATACAGTAATGCTTATAACCTTGTACATACATTCAGCCGTATAGCATAGAGACATACATACATTGATGAAGAAACCTGAGACAATTATTTTTTTAGTTAAATTATACTCCGGACAAAACAATAGCAAAAGCGATGGTCCAATTGGAACCGACCTTACTGGGTCTTAGGTTATTAAGCCAAGAACTCCTACATTGAACAAGTGGATAGTAGCCTTCATGTAAGGGAGGTTGTTTATCTCTAAACCAAAAAAGGTTGGTAAGGTGCCTTCGTAGAAGGGCCGGGCAAAATATACGTACAACATGAATCGATTAGTTTTATTTTTTGATTCGAACCAAAAACATCTATATCCATAAATCTATGAAGAAAAAAATATACTAATATCCAATATTTAAAAAAAATGAATTAAATTCCAACTGCTAATATTTAAAAAACGAATAGCTGGAGTCATCTATTACATGCATATATTTACAATATTATTTATACATATTATGTAATTGTTCTATTTTATGTAAGTTTTATAATAATTTTTTTATTAAATTTATTATTTTAAGTCTTATAGTTTTAAAATTAAATAAATTTGGTTCAAATAAAAATATATGTGCTTATAGTTTTATTTTAGATTTTTATTTTATTTTTATTTTTTACTTTTATGGAATCGAATGTCCGATTAACAATATAAAATTTTGTGAATATATGGACATCAGATTTTGGGATAGCAGCGATTTTGTGATTTTCAGAAAAATATTTTTTTTTCATTTAATAATTATTTCTCTGTTTTTATAATCCACAATAACCATTTAATCTATAAAATTATTGTTCATGGATTAACTATTAAAAACCATTAACTCATTAAAATAAATGATTTTTGGATTGACCCTAATCCATTTGTCAAATGGATTGGCTTTATCCATTATCCATATAAGCATAAAATCATTTGGGTATAGTTTGGTTTGGATTAGTTTACCCATTTTGATACCCCTACATTCAGTTAAACCGGAATTGCCTGCTCATCTTAATATACACGTCCAATTTTAAAGCTTCCATCAAAATGAATGTAACCTGTTAGAGTACATAAGCAATAAATCATATAGACAGATTATTAGACTTGCCATATACCGTACCAAACCGGTTTGATAAATAAATGTAATATGTTCATGTTATAGTGTACATAATTTGTTTTATAAATGTAATATATGTAACTACAAAACCTATACTATAATTTCTTTTTGGATAACTTTAATCTAGCATTTATCTTGAATATACATGAATGAAGATATAAAACTTGAAAACACTTCTATTTTAATAATATAGATGTTTTATTTTTATATTTGAGATATAAATTAATATTTTGTTTTTAACAAAATAATAAAATTTTTATAAAAATATATTTTTTTCGAAACCTAATCAATTTAAATTATTATTCTTATTATTTTTATAAAATTATTAATTTTCCTTTATAAATGAAACAATAAGTTTAATTTCTAATGATATTTTAGGATAATAAGAATTTCGATTAGATAATTTTGTAATAAATTTTTAAAATATATCCAAAATATTTTGTTAAATCATTTTAAAAAATATCTTTTTATTTCAAATAGAAATATAAATATATTATAATTAAATTATATAAAATTTGACAATTTTTTTAAGAAATGGTACAAATAAAAAATCACACATGAAATAAGTCATGTATTTTGTTTTAATAGTATAAATACAAAAGTGTATAGATCAAAAAGATGGATACATACTACTTTTGTAATTAAATACTTTAACATTCGTAATATTAAAAAAGAAAAGAATAAAGGTGTCAACTGAAAAGAATTTTGAAAACTCAATCAAATATATAAGAGACGCATATGTCAAATGTTATTTTTTGAATTCTTTTATTTAATTTTAAATACAAAATAAAATAAAATAAAAATTAAATACTTGAGACTCATATATATGATCTATAAACATTGTAGTTTTAAGAATTTACTCTAGAAATAAAGCTGTGCTTTTTTCTTGATACAGCTGTGAGCTTTATTGTTGTAGAATTATGGCACTAGTTTTTACAAATATGAAAACATGATTGTATAGATCAAGGATAGATTAATATTATATACATATATTAAACAATATATTAATGGGTTAAAATTTTAATTAATTGATATAATTTTTATGGAATAAATAAAAATTATCACAAATTATTTTATTAGAATAAATGTTATCACTAATAATTTTATTATAATAAAAGTCTTATCGCAAATAAATATATTACCATCTTATGTTTAACCAAAATTATTTTATAAACCAATGTATATTCTGGGTTTGATTTTGATTTTATAAATGTTTATCATATATAAACGTTTGAGATTAAGATCTATTTTAATTTTTTTTTGTGGAACAAATTTCAAATAAAATATAACTCTTCTGTTGGAAAGCACATAACATTGGCTGTAGGAATTTTTCTTTGTACTGCCCTTATAAAGACGCAAGTTTCTAAAGTTTGTTAGAAACTTATAAAAATTAATAAAATGATTGACGTAGATTTAGGAATGTAGAGAATAGCTGGACAGCAACTACCAATGACACTCTATCTCTAAATCTCTAGATTTAGGAATAGCTGGACAGCAACAACCAGTCATGCTATCTCTACTCTAGAATATGAAGACGATACAAAAATAATAAAGTAAAGAAAAGTACGAGCGAAGTTGTTTAAAACGTCAAATTCATTTCTTTGCGAAGGAACTATACCTAAAAATCGCTATTTTCTAATCGCTATTCTCTGTTGATTCAAATATACTTTAATTGGGGGAAAATTTTATTTTTACACATTTAATAGTACCATTATTCAACTTTAACTTTAATACAAGGACATTTTCATAAATACCTAAAGTATTAATTGGTAAGTGATTTAATTGACCTTAATTAATTTTTTTTATAACACTTTTAAGAGAGAAAAATTCAAAGAAATAGATAACAAAAGAGAAAGATAAAAGAGATATAATGAGATGTTATTAGACACCAAAAAATGGAAAGAATCTCACCAAAATCCTTTACTGCTGAGCCTCTATAGCGAGCAAATGGTGAAATCACAACGGAGCATGTCAGGCGATGTATGATTGGTGACGCAGATCACGAGTGACACTTAAGGTAATAGCCGCCGCAGTTTTATTGCGTTCAGGAAGAACGTGTTCTAGGCTCCATGAATCTATCCTTACCAGAAGTAAAGAGATATTGTGACGGAGAATATTTAAGATATGTTCTCTTACATGATATAGTACGGCGGCTAGGGTGAAGCTAGGGTGACGAGCTCTTGGAGTCGACGGTGACGGCACGCATCCGTCCTTTTGTTTGATGACTTAGATCTCGATGGTTCATGGCCCCTCGATCAAATCGCACAATATCCCCGATTTTAGTCTCCTCTCCCTCCAGGAGCCTTGCTCTCCTCTCTGGACGTTCTCCAACAGGGGGATAAACAATCACAACACAACCGTAGGTGGAGACTACGGTGAGAGGATTGGCTCCGCCTCCGGTGTTTCTTTTCGCTGATTATCCTCTCTTTCTCATTTGTTAGTCTCCAAACTTTGATTTCAATAGATGTTGTACATATCATGAATCTCTTTGCTTGCTTGATCGTAGACTCGATTTGTGAATCTGGCTATCTTGATGGAATGATTTAGAATTGAATTTGAAGTCCTTGCTTATGGATTGGACATAACTTTTGATTGTTTGGTTGATTGATTGATTTGCCTTGGATTACAAGGTGAGGTGCGTGAAAGATGATTCTTTTTTTTTTTCTGTGGTTGATTTATAAGAATCTATCCTTGCAGCTGGAGACATCTTCCCGCCACTTCTCCATTATTTATTGGTAAGCTCTTGTCAGTTCTTCCTTTGTCTTTGTTGTTAGTTGTTTAAACTACTTTCACCTTACTTTTCAGGATATCTTCTTTGACATAGTGGTTGCTCGCCGCACTTGTAAGCTCTTTAAGTCTCTATTATAGCCTTATCCAACTCTTCCATGTACTTTCAAGCTTTCTGATTTTCTCTTGGGTGCATATAGCATCAAGGATGGTACTCAGAAATACATGGATCAACTTCAGAGTACGGAGTTGTCAGATCTTATATTGGCCAATCTTCCTTCAAGAGAATGACATGACGTTAGTTCAATCAGATACTCAAATTTGCTTCTTTAACGTCATTGTATAGCTAAAAATTATGCACAACGTCTTAACATAGATCATTGCATTTTATATGTCTCTGAATTGGTCATGATTTTACTGTATGTGTTTATCGTTTAATGCCATTGCTTTTGGGTTTCACAAGGTCCATAACATGTGTGGAACATGCAGAGAAAGCAGCACTGCAAAGACATTCAACGTGGTCAGCCATGGCTGTTGATCTTGTTTTGGGAAACCTGATCGATCTATCTCTACTGTTTAACACCGGATTTGTCTGCTCATGGATATTCCACTTTGCCAAGGAGTTTACAAACGATATATTGTGATCCGGTTGTCTGTGGTTGATGGGAGTCCCAGCAGGGTTTAAGCTAAACACAGAACTGGCTGGAGTTTTGGGCATGATGTCTCTTAATCTAGTCCAGATATGGTCTAATCTCTGGATCTTAATGGCTTCTTTTATCTTCTATTTTGATCATAGCAATAGCCTTCATGGGAATAACCTTTGGTGCAACGGTCTCTGCTGCATTTGTCATAGATGTCATTAGTTTTGCAACAATCCATATAACTGCTCTTCATTGGGCAATAGCACTTGTGTACTCTCACCAAATCCAAGCTTTAGCAGCTTTGTGGAGGCTTTTCATGGTTTATTTAATTATTAGATTATCATCTTAATTTAGTTAAACCTTGTACGACGAAAACAGAATCCTCTACGTCAGAGGTTGGATAGCTATGGTTATACTGTGAAGCAACATGTGGTGGGATCTCTTCTGTTCACTCCTCTTCTGCTTCTCTTGCCAACAACTTCAGTTTTCTACATATTCTTCACCATTACAAGCAGTACAATCAACTCCATCTGTATGTTGATTGAGTTCACCATTTCTATCATCCATGCAACACCGTAAGCAGAGGTTATGATTTAGCTTGTCAGGCGTAAAAGACTCCCTTCTGGTGTTTGGTTTGAAACTGAACATTATGAAAATCATAATAATGGATTAGAGTTTATAAATCTTAATGTGTTCTTATAAATATAGTACATTTATAAGAGTTTATAAAACATTTACAAGAGTTAATATATTATATAGAAAAGCTTATATTTCAGTTGTAAGGGTTTATAAGGGTAAATGAACTAAATTATGAAATCTTATAAACTAATTTATAAGAGATTATATTTTGATTTACAAGAGTGTATAAATTGATTCATTAGGGTTTATAAATTGATTTATAATACATTATAGAACATCTACTGGAGTCTATAAGTGAATTATAAATATTTATAAACTAATTTATAAAGCTTTGTAAATCATTTGAATCTAGAGTTTGAAGTTGTAAAATTCAGTTTTTGTTAGTTTTATCAACAGAAACAAATAAACACTATAAACATAAATCATTTATTAGAGTTAGTTAATCTTTTTAAATGTTTAGACCTTAATAATTGTTTAGACCTTAATAAATTATATCTTATAAATTGTTTATAAGAGCTAACTAAATCATTTAAAAAAGTTCATAAAACGATTTATAAGGGTTTAAAAATTATATGGATCAATAGTATTCATAGTTTTATCTATAAGAGCTTATAAATATATTTTAAAAGTTTATATAAGATTTTTATAAGGGTGATAAAATAATTTATATGGATTTACAAAACTATTTAAAAACCAAATGCATCATGGATATGTGTGTAATTTATAAATCATTTATAAGATCTAGTAAATTGATTATAATGGTTTATATACCATTTTTAAATTTTTATAAACCATTTATAAAATTTTATATATCATTTAAGGGTTAACTTAATCATTTTAAGGGTTACTAAAATCATTTGTTTGGATTAAAAATCATATTAAAATATTACTCATAAGGCTCCTTTATTTATAAGAGTTTACAAAACAATTATAAGGGTTTATAAATCAAATAACAAAAAATCTATGACTGAAGATAATGAACAAGTCATGAAAGTGTTTTGTGATTCCTGCACCAGAGAATTGCGGGAGAGGACCTTCTTCGTTTGCAGATCACAGTTTCAGGTTTCATGCTTGGAAATCATTGAGGATGTCAACAACAAGCTAAACTTTGTGGTCAAAGTTTCTCACACAGAAGAGATTTGATACAGGAAAAGAGATGCCACGTCACAGGGTTTATAATGATGGTTTAAGTAATTTATAAACTTTTATAAATCAGTTTGTAATTTCTTATAAATAAAAAGCCAATTTAGTAAAATTAATAAATCAATTTATACACCCTAGAATTAGTTTTTTAAACCTCTTTAAATCAGTTTATAAACTCTTATGAATCAAATTTATAGAATATTATAAATAATACATTTCATAAATTAACAAATAAACCTTAATAAATTAGTTTATAAACCTTTATAAATCAGTTTAAAATTCTTATAATCACATTATAAACCTTTGTAAATCATTTATGTCTTTATAAACACTTATAGTCATTTATAAACTCATATAAATTAAATTCAATTTATAAACATGACAAATAACAGACTCAAAATAATTAGAGAATTTCCAACCATCACTAGAGGAGACCAGAAACTAGTACAGACCATCACCATCTGATTAATTCTTGCATTGTAAACGTTTGAGATGAGAATACATCTTAAGCTCTTCACTGATCATAGGAGTGGACAAAGTGCTTTCAGCATTGGTGGTTGTTGTTGTTGTAGAAGAAGAAGAAAACATGGCCAGATGGTTGCTCATTTGATTTCACAGTTGCTGCTAACTTACTTCCCACTGTTAAAATCAATTAATGAATTTTATAAAGAGTTTATAAAGGTTTACAAATTATTTGTAAGAGTCTATAAACATTTATAAAGGCTTATAAAACAATTTTTTAAAGTATGTAAACTATTTAAAAATCTTTATTCAACAAAATATAAAAGTTTATAAATAATTTAAAAGGGGTATGCATATAATTTATAAGGTTTATATAGGTATATACAGGTTTAGAAATCAATTGGAGGTCTTTAAATCAACTATAAGAGTCCAACTAGGGTTTTTTCGTTATTTTCAATTACCCATTTCAAACTTTAGGTAGTTTTGAAAATAAACATCAAGCAGTGGTAAAGATGAATTATATATAAGGGTTTATAAATATTTTACAAAATCTAATAAATCATTTATTAGATATTATCAAGACATTTATAAGATTTTTATAAACAATTTATAAATCATATATACTGATTTATAAAGCCATTTATTAGGTTCATAAATCTATTTATAAATTGGCTATCAAAACAGTTTATAAGGATTTCTAAATATATATTATTAAAGTATAATTCATTTCTAAGAGTTTATAAATCAGTCTATAAGGCTTTATAAGGATTATAAATAATTTATAAATGTTTATAAATCATTTTTAAAGATTTAGAAATCATTTATAAACCTTTATCAATGGTTTATATATACATATATATTCCTATAAATGATTTATAAACCTTTATAAAATCACTTATAAGAATATACCAAATATTTATAAGGTTTTATAAAATCATTTATAAGAATTTGTAAAATTTATAAAGGTAACTGCTTTATAAAGTCTCAAAAATCATTTATATGAATAGATATAAACTTTTTATAAGGGTCTATAAATCATTTATAAGAATACTAAAAATTATTTATAAGGATTTGTAAGGGTCTATAAATCATTTATAAGAATATTAAAAATTACTTATAATATGACCAAAACATCAGTACCATCATGAGTCATTGACTTGGCTTGTAGACGAGAACCAATAATCACCAGATTCCAACACACCAAAAATCAAGAGCATTAACAAGTTTTGGATCAGACAGCCTTTATGTTTCTCACTCGTAAGCTAGAACCACTAAATTTTTAGGTTTGTCACAACATCCTTAGATTATTTTAATCTCACCTCTAGACCCGTCTGAGATATCTTCGACCTCCCATAACATGAAAAACTCTTACTTGTGTAAGAGTGTTGTGATAGACCTCGCTTCCAATACTATCGGCATCATCACATGCCCATATCCTCCTAGTACTCCATCACAAAAGCTTCAACGAGAACTTGTAAAATTCTTACTTGACGAAACCCAACCATCATCGTACATCTCTGAATTTTTCTCCTCTCTAGCTGATTAAACATTCATTAGATCAAGTCGAACTGATAATCTGCCTTAACAAACAAACGTCTTCATCTTCTAAGCAACTAACTTTGACTTTTCCTGCGAGTCGTTTCAATGGTCTTTGGTAGATAGGAGCATGAACTTGTATTAGAAATCATTTGAACACTCTAAAAGTCGTTCATCAGGTTTATGAGACTACAAACACCGGTGTATCTCGACTGACCAATTTCTAACCATCGTTAAGACTCAAGCCAACACACATGTTGCTTGATCTCCAAGTTACACACTTGTAACCACCCAAAAACCCTTTTTAAACTTTGCCTCATGTTAACAACATGTCATCACAATTTCTTAAACTCAGCAAATTAAAGCAGAGCTATCAAATACCAAGTATGCCACGTAAGCACAGAGCCTTGAACAACTCTTCTCTTAACACTTGCAAGCAATTCTCATGTTCCATCTTGATGTTAGCATATCATTGTGAGGGTATATCTGTAGTTGCAGCGGAAACTTAACACAACCTCTTCAAGAAAGTACATATTCTCACTTCAGCTTGACTTGCAAAGCTCTCTGCGATTTTAAGACCATGGTGATCTCAGATTTCCAGTTCAGCGCCTCAACCACTCTCTGCAAAACCTGCAACTAAAACATAGGGTCGCTCATCGTCTTTAACATTGAGAAGAAAGATTAGGTTTGTTTTAATTAACTTGGGGTAAGATAGCATTTTTTCCATTAAAAATTTAAAGGCAAAAGTGATTAGTATAAAGTTAAAAATGTGTACAAGGAAATAGGTATTCTTCGCAAAGTCCCTTTTATTAGTTATGTAATAATATAAACTAGGTAATAATCTGCGTCTTCCGCGGAATGAAATTATTAATTTTATTATTTTTAAGATAATGAGATGTTATGTATGTTTTAATTTGGATATCAGTTCGGTTTTAGGTTAACTTTTTGGTTTTAAAATTTTTAACATATAACTACTATTCTCAATCAATATTTATTATGTTTGTTCGGTTAAAATGTTGGAGGTTTTTAGATTTTTCAATGATAACTAAAAACTATTATTATTTGTTTGGTTTCATGTTATATGAATTTTAGACAATTCTGATGTCAAACCAATGGTTTAATAATATAATTTCTAAAGACATAAAAATCAAATCAAATCTAGATAATAACTGAAGAAAAAAAATTACTAAAACAAATCATTTCATAACAGTTGTAAAGAAGGTGAATGGAAACATTAAAAATAATATTTTAGCTTCTAATAAAAATTAGAATCTTAAATTTTAGTGAATATTTAGTTATATAGGTGCTCAGGTCAATGTGTAGAGATGTATGTAAAACTGAGAAAAAATATCCGTAAATTTTAATTAGATTTTTCATCCTTTTTTATTCAGACAAAAAAAATTGGATACCGTAACTCTACGAAAAAAGTAAATACTAATATGCAAAATCCGTAAACAAATTAATCACAAATACTAATATTAAAAAAAATCATCCAATCCGTTATATGCTTATATATATACATATTTAATGAAGTATATATATAAGTTATACAAATAATAAATTCTACATAAGTTTTACCATGTTTTTATTTACAAAATTTATCAAATATGTATTAGTATTAAAAAAACTAAATAAGTTTTTTTTTGTTAAAAAATAATTTGTTTTTGTTTAAAAATAATTTTTTTGTAAAAAAAAATTAGATTTTTATCCATTTTTATTTTTTATTTTACTTTTACAAGATGATTAAAATATAATTTTTCAGGACACCGTATATCTGGATGGCTAATAATAAAATCGGTAATTTATTATTCGAACGAAACATATTGGATCAGGATACCTCCACAACTTTGGATATCCGCTTCGTGCCTAATCTTACTTGTATTTGAATGTAAAAAATATTTAAAAGTGGTTAATAAATATATAAAATACTATAGTTAAATTAAAAGAAATTATTGTTCAAAATAACACATGAAATGTAATATTTTATTAAAATAAATTAAGTAAAATTAAAATATGCTTAGATAATAGTGTCTTTTTTGTAAATTATTTTTGTATAAGCCAATAGAATTGTGTATGTAAGTGTATATTAAAAAAATTATAAAATATTATATAGTGTGAACGCATTTATATAAAATTGGCTGATAATTGCTGTAAAACTACCACGTGGCAAATATAATGTGAACGTGTTAAATGACAATGCTTATTTTTTAATATATAGGGAATTTGGGAAGATGTTCACCTTGGGATACCATAGGTTAACTGTCTATATAATTTTTTATGACATATGTCACCATTTAATAGATTCATATTCTAAACAAATTAAATAGCAAAATCACATTGAAATATAATTACGTAAGCTGTGAAAACTTTTTTTAAGATCCCACACCAATAATTAAGCACTAGGAAGCTACTTGCACAACTATTCACACTCGTCTTCTGCTGCTAGATGAATGATCTGAATGTGTTTTCTCTATCTACTGCTTAAATTATATAATTCTAATGAACTCGTATCATGTATTTTTTTTTTTTTGTTTTCTTGATAGTGTTAGATGAATACTATATAGCATAGTCTTTATTACATATTGTTATTTTTTATTCAATTAAGTATATGCAATAATAATTATATTGAATAATTAAGAATAAATAATTATTATGTATATAATTAAACTGAAGTAAACACATAAATAAAAATAATCTCTCTTATTATTTACAATTATTTTTGTTGGTAAAAAATAAAAGCAATCACTTACTTTTATATATGGTATAATAAAATTAAATAATATAGACATAAATATATAATATATTTTAATATGAATATTGAATAATCGAGGCTTCATACTTATATGATCTTATTAAAATATTTATATTTACTATAACAAAAATATTATTTTTACTAATTGAGGTTTCTTACTCAATGTAAATTTTGGAATTAATGTATTTTGTATATATTAAATAAGATTTTATATTTATATTATTTTAATCATTTATATTTTATAAAAAAATGTAAAAATTTGATCACAAAATTTTCATTGTAAGATTTTAATAGTTTTAGTAAATTATAATCGTTTAAAAAAAAATCAAAAAAGAATATATAAGAAAAAAATAATTTTTTTATTACGTGGATAATATGATTGTTTTAACTTTTAAGATTATAAAAGTAAAGAAAATGATGTAAAATACAGAAACTATTATCATATATTTATTATTCAAACTCATTAATTATCATATAATATATATTAGTTGTATTAGGTAATTTCGTATTTTTTATGTAAGGAAAGAATTTAGAATATTATTCTGTACATTATTAATTAATTTAATAATTTATTCTATAAAAAATATAATATATAATTATATTAATTAACTTATTTTCTAAGAATTTTTAACAGAAAAAATGACAATAATAGCATTAATCCAAGTTTATGTTCCAAATCTAACACCCAAAGTCCAAAGTCACAAATTTAGGTTTCATTAAAGGGGATCATTTACCTTAGTACCTCTTCTTTAGGTAATTAAATGATGTCTTGCATATTTGCATTGTTTTATCCATTCATTCATAAGCATTTCCATCATATAGATTAGGATTTAGACATGTTTAGGATGCATTTGGCACACATATGTCTCTATCAGGTATTGGAGTACCACATGGAGTTCTTG
>JABAYD010068096.1:0-10692 GCA_014822095.1 Diplotaxis tenuifolia | reverse complement strand
AATTAATATATAATCTTCATCCCGTGCAAATGCGCGGGTCTTAACCTAGTTTACCTAGTAAAACTCTAATTATAGGTGAAGTCAAGTGTCTGACCAAAAACATGATATAAATGGATTCTTTCAAAAAATTAACAAAAAAGAATCTCGTCAACTAGACTATAAATATATCTTGTTTTGTAAGAAATGTTTAAAAGGTCTCTTGAGGTTGTAAGACCATAAATACCTCGGATCAAGATCTGATAAATTTTTGTAAGATCTAAATTTACTTGTTCAATATGTCTTTTCATAGTACTGATTTTCTTTTTAGACATGAAAGGTCTCTTGAGGTTATTTTGAATCTAATTTTAAACCTACCTTTTTCTTTTCTCTTTTTCCTTTGGTAATGTCTAAGTTGGCTAGATGCTAAAAACAATATTTATCGCATCTTGTAGAAACAAAGTTATGGCAACCAAGAAGTTTGTACCTCTTATATCCTTGATGGTGTTCGTTGTAATCTTTCTACCAATGATTTCAGGTAAGAAATTTTGAATTTGTTTGCTGTATAGAAAATTGTTAATTTATTTGTGGATTTAAAATTTGATTTCTTTTAATATTTTGTTTTATTGTAAATAATAGTAAACTATATTTTTCTTACGTAGTATTTACAAATAATACTAATACTATATATAATATAATATGATATATTTTGGCAAAGTGTCTAATTATTAAAATTATTGGATATCAATTTATTGACCATAAAATTATACTCTATATACAATTTTATTTCATATGAAGTCTTTTTAGCTTACATAAATAGGATTTTATATTTACGGAATTACAAACAGATTATTCCAATTTAATTAATGTAAATTTATTAATCATAATATATATATATATATATATTAAATTTAATCTCTTAAGTTATGCTATTTATTATTATTTTAATAATTTGATAATAATATATATCATTATATTGTTACTTGTTTTAAAATAAAATTTAATAAACTATTATCTTATATTATACTTTAAATTCTTAACATATTAATTAATTACTATTTTTATCACTTTTGTCTAAGAAATTTTGAGAAACGATTTATATGATCTTCTATATCAAAATTAAAAATGTAATTACATATATTGAATGATATATTGTATTATTTTAGTTTTTATTATTAATTAGTAATAATATGATTTTGACGTTATTACTCTTGTGAAAAATCTAAGAAAACAAAAAAAGATCTAATAGCATATGTTTTACAGAACACATGAATTAAATGTTTGTCTCAAATTCTTTTAATAAGCTAGAAAAATCCATAAAAATTACTACTTCATATGCTTTTGTGTGTTTACACTTTATAAAAACATATTAATTTTTGATTATAAATACATCATTTGGTGTGTTGATATTTTTCATAAGCTTAGACTAATATTAGTTAATAAATACAGTTCGTAGTTTTAAAGGTTAAAATATGCCATTATTTGTGTTGACAAAAAAAATATAGCAATATTTGCTACTTAATTTTTCTTAGAAAATAGAAAATATACATCTTTTAGAAACGTAAATTTTCGAAAACAATTATCTTTTAGAAATAATAGAAAATATTAATTTTATCTCGTCACTTTAGCAAAACAAAAATATATGCTATTTAATATAAATATAGTTATTTTAAAAAAAATATGAAAATTTCTTTCTTAAATGTATCAAAAGAAAAAAAAATATACACAAACGTGCTACCTATTGTAGTTTGACTTGGTATATGTTTTAAATTTGTGTTCCCTTAATTCGACTCCCATATGGAATTAATTTTTATGATCATGTGAATTTAACTAAAAATTTAATTGAGAATTATATATAGCTAACCTATCGTTAAATTTTCTATGAAAACGAAAAATAAGTATATATTGTTCACAATTAAAAAATCACTTAACTCGATTATAATGCAAAATAATCTTTGCATTATTTTTAGAGATGACAATTTAAAGTTTAAATACATGAGAGGGATTTAAAATATAAACAAGCTCTAGATATAAATTCGTAAAATAATTTTTTTTTATTGTGACTTTTTGAGAAAGAGTTCTAAAAATACTCTTTGATCATTTGGCATTTTTAGTTTTTCTAATATAGTTTTTTTATGACCTTAACAGGACAAGCCAAAGAATGCTTTCTGCAACAACAGTGTAAGAACTCAATGACATGCAATGAATTTTGTAGATTTAAAGGATACAGACCAGGAGGAACATGTGAACATTATGTTGGCTCAAAAAAAGGACATTGTTGCTGCTATGTTGGTTTTAAGTCTGATAAGTTTTCCAACTCCGATGATATCAATGCACTCATTAATAATTAATTCACCATAATATTGGTTTAAAAATGTATTCTCAAGTGGTAACATATACTCCCCGCGTTTTATTTTAATTGTCGTTTTAGATTTGTGTTCACAAATAAAAAACATTTAATTTTGTGTATTTTATGAATAAAAACATCATTACCGCCGCACTAACCATGTTTCAATTTATAGAAAAATAAACTAAAGAATATAAAAATTTAAATATTATATAAATTTAACAAATTTTGCATTTAAATTATAAAATAACACTTATGTTATAAATAAAAATTTACTCTACAACAACCATTTGTTCGTAGAGTCTATATGAATTTGTATTTTTTATGTCTAGAAAAAAAAACTCTACAACAACCATTAGAATGACACGGAGGATCCATTATATGTTTCAATATGGATTATGCATATTATTGATAATCAGGTGAGTAAAAATGTTAACCTATAAACGATCTATATTTCCATTATATGTTTCGTATGGATTATCATATTATTTATAATCAGTTCAGTGAAAAATGTTGATCTATAAACAATCTATATTTCATTTTAGGCACTTTTAGCTCAACACTTTAACCCTTGAAAAATCCAGAAAAGCCCAACTAAATACAATTGTTTCCGACGTCGACTGCCTCTCTTTTATTATTAGTTGATTAGCTGACCAATGTTACTTTTGAAAAGTTGTATTTTTATTTTCTTATCTTTTTACTTTCCAGTCTGGTTGAAATATTGAAAATTAAAAATCTTTAATCTCACCATCGATCACAGATGCGAATACGTGATGCAACCGTTGATTACACAGCCGCTGCAACTCTTGTATTTAAAGATTACATGATCTGAAGTTTGTAAATAATTATATGTTATGTTGATAATTATTGTGAATTTAGTATTTCCTTGGAAATTAATTTTGTCCTGCAAATACATATTAGAGAATACATATTTTCACAAAAATAATGTTGTTCACACAATACTGTAAAATAAGATTGATGAAGTTTTATGAATTATATCTTCTCCTTGAGACTAAAACAAATGAGTTATTGATGAAAAATCATAAATCACGTCTTATTTGTTATGCTCCATCCCCAGAGAGAATGTGATAACCTATAAAATATGAAAATAAAAGCGATTGCATACATGATTATTGATATGTATAAAGTTAAGGTCAAGTCAAATATTTTTATTTTGGAACTTATATTCTCACTTGAAGTTAAAAAATGATGATAGTAATAAACAAGAAATATGATTCAATCATCTAAATATGGAAGAAAACTAGCATGACTACAATATAAGACAGTATAAATTATATTGAATGTTTAAGAGGAGGATAACGAGTATAATTTCATAAGACTCAAAATTTATAAGGATCTAAAAAGAATACCTAACCTATGTAGGGCGTGTTGTTAATTCTTGTATAATAAGTGAAACATTCAGACGATTATGTTTACACTAAAAATTGGGTAACTAATCCTTCTTAAGGTATTTGAAAATGTGAAAGCTGAGACAATAAGCAAAAGAAATGCTAAATACATTTCAAATCAAAATATTTCTCAATATAGTAAACATATTTTGGCAACACTACATACATCCTCTTAACTTAATTGTACTACACAAAAATAGTATAACTGAGATAAATATATAGTAAACCAAAAGTTGTAAAAATATTTGGCATAAACCAGTTACCCTATGTTGGTTCAGAATGCGAAAAAGAAAATTATAAATGTCTGTGAATAATCATTGAACGAACTAGAGTTTCTTCCAAATGATTTGACATATGTTGTTTACTCACAAGATAAATGGTAATACGGTTTTCGTCAGTCAAAGGAAATTATAGAAGTTGTTGGACTAATCACCCACTATACATCTTTCTAATCTTGGTGAATTAACATCTTAATTATTTGAGAACAATTGCATGTTCCTTAAAATAAGTACTGAACATTTTGAGCAAATAAATTAAGCCAATAAGTTATAACTAGATTTTGACCCGCGCAACCGCGCGGATGTTTGTTTTCATTTTTATATACAGAAATATTTGTTTTAGAATATAAATTGTATATATTTGTAATGTTAATCATATACTTAAATATTTATATAATTATTTCAAATACAATAATTTTATAATTTGCATGTTATATTAATCAATTGTTAAAAATCGTATGTATATTTATCTTATCGTCGTTAATCATATACTTAAATATTTATATAATTATTTCAAATACAATAATTTTATAATTTGCATGTTATATTAATCAATTGTTAAAAATCGTATGTATATTTATCTTATTGTATTTGCATTTAGTTATTAAGAAAATTAATATATTCATGAAACAAACAAATTTTAAAATTATTTTATATTTAATTTATGGTAAATTCTGATCCGACCTTCAAAGCTGGATTTTCGTTTACCAATATTTTTATGTTTATTTATTTTAGATAATATATTATTGTATATACAAAAGTTTAAGATAGATTAATTTTTAGATATGTATTATATAGTTTGCTAATTTTAAGCTGTCATCATATTACATTTTTAAAATAAATAGTTTATATTTTTGAAAATAAAATTTAAAATTTAATATACTTTTATTATATTTAGTTTAATATAATAATTGTCTTTTAACATGATGATTATAACTATGAAGTAAATCAAATAGGATATAATTTATTTTTTTCATTTCATAACGATAACATAAAATATATTAACTTATTGAAAAATATTTTAACACAGATTTATTAGAATTTTTAAAAATTAATATATAAATATATATTTATGTTTAAAATGAAAGAAATACATGTTAATTTATATACATGTATTATATAGTTTTCTAATGTTAACCCGTCTTATCAAAATATTAGATTTTTAATACAATTTTATTATATTTAGCTAAATATACTAATTTTCTTTCAATATGATGGATTGTGATTATACAATAGAAAAAATGATATTATGTTTTTGTTTATAAACTTAACCGAATATATTAATGTATAATAGTATTTCAAAATGATTTCAAAATTAAAATATTTAAAGTTATTATCGAAAATGAAGATCTTATAAAATCTTTTGAAACAGATTTGTTAGAATTTAAATAAATATATTTATATTTAAACGAAAGGATATCAAAAGATATTATTATTAAAGTATTTTAAAGATTCTATGTATTATGATTAATGAAATATATATAGTAAAAATATCTAGTGAAGATCCATATTTTAAAATGTATAATAGATACTTCTCCCATCACTGGTCTTGGATTGGAAACCAAATATTTCTTATCTAAAACTTTTGAGGTGGAATATACATTCCAGTTACTACATCACATAGCTATAATTAAGATAAATTTTCAAATAAGGAAGGAAATATATGTTGGGTACGAATCTCAAAAAATCTCATATATATTAAAAGAGAAGCATTGTAATAAATGCATTGACACGTGTTAGACTCACAATAATTTAGCAATTAATGCGTTCATATACTAATTTTCTTAATTGATAATTTAATATGTTTAAACACTATTTTTAATCTATTTTTAGTTTGTACATTTGTAACTTATGCATTAGTGAGTTGAAGTTATTTTCGTGTTACTACGAAAATATCATTATTGAAAAAAGTACAAAATCATTAAAATTTGCATCAACTAAAATATTGAGATAAGAATATTTTAAAAATTGAAAGTTTCTTAATTTTACGAACTTGGCTATAGTTGAAACTTATGTATACTGTAAAAACAAATAATTATGATTGATTATGAATTAAAAAACTAAGGTGAAAACACACACGAATCTTTATTTTACCAAATATTATTTTTCTTTGCAGGATGTTCATATAAGACCAAGAATTAAAAACAAAATCAAAATTGCTAGAAAAAACAGAGATTGTAACAATTTAAAAAAACAAAATTCACGAAATCGATTGAAAAACACAATTCAAGTTCCAAGTAAAGAGATCACATTATTTTTGGTGCTATCATAACTTTCTTTCACTCGATTGTATGATGTTTTTATTATATTTACTAAATAATATTATAAGGAATACAATTTATTAGTTATAAAATACGTCAATTGTGAAACATGCCTAACAATATTGACACGATGTCCAATAGTTTTTATTGATATTTTTAAACTTTGGTCCAATAATTAGGTATGTAAAATCATTCCAAATATTTGTTTTACACTTATTTTATTTTTCTTGATATTAGTAGAAGAAAGTAAGTTCATGTAAATATATATATCCGAAAAAACTCAACCCAAAATATCTACATCACAATTGTATATTTAAATATATTAATTTTTTTTTAATTTTATATCTATAGATATTCAAAACTATGACTTATCAAATAGTCACAAGTAAATATCTAAAAATAACAAAAATGTTCAAAATATTGAAAATACCTATTTGTTTTTCATCTTAATATTTAATTTGAATATTTTTATGTAAATTTGAGTATTTGGTCTTACAATATTCATTTTTATGTTTTATATTGTTTTATTTTTGGGATTTAAGTTTATATTTGGATTTTTGAAAAAAACATAAGTAAAATGGGTATCCGGACTCGAACTCGAACCGAATCTTACGATCCGACCAAATCCAAACAAAATTCAAACCATAATTTATAAATATTCGAATCAGATGTAAAGTTCTTATTCTAAAAATTTAAAATCCAAAAAAAATCATCTAAATCGAAAATGATATATCAATATATACTTCTAATAAAAATCTATTCAACAAAATCTTTTACTACAATATAAAATTAATAATCTAATTAGCTATTTCACTCCACGCATAAGCGCATGTTACTACCTAGTCTAGAGTTATTCCTAAAGTATATATGGTAAATAGACACTTATAAGTTGAGGGTTAACTAATCTAAATTTAGGGTTTAGATTTGAGGGATGGGTTTTGGAAAGTAAGGTTTAGAATTTTAATAAAAATATAAGTAAATACCTAAAATTAAAAATTTAAAATAGTTTCAAAAAGAATTGAATTTAAAAAAAATTTCTGAAAAATTTTAAAAAATGAAAAAGAGAAAAAATCAGAAAATAATTATAAATTTTCGAATTTAAAAAGTTATGATTCGATTTTTTTTTTAAAAATATTTATTTTTATTTTGTTTATTTAAATAACTATTTATATTTATAAATTAAAGGTATAACTGTCTTTTGTCTCCTTAATGAAATCTTATATTTAAGTATTTTTGAATATATCCATTTAGAGAAGGTAATCATGAATAATGATACCAAATAGAATATAAAAATGAAATTTCTCCTAGAAAGCGATGTTTTAGAAGAACAATATCAAATTGCCAGTCACGCCTGAAACGTAGTAATCATGTTGGCTCCAAAGATAAAATCCTCGTGGATGAACAAGATCATATATTGAAAATAGTCAAATCAAGGAAAGATAGATTTGGAGTGATCTCATGAAGAGATCTTAAACATGGATGAAAGAAATTTAGGTACCCGAATCTCATTAAATTAGATGTCATGTATGAAATGAAATGGAACAAATAAGTAAATCGACGTCGACGATATTATGAATGTAAAGTAGCAGTTGATATGATAAATGAAAAATAGGATCATGAATTAAAATCTATTGAAAAGTGTACGCAACGAAATGATTAGCCAAATCGAAAAGAAGAAATAAACAAAAATTTCCCAAAAATCTAGAAACCTTTCGGGTGAAATAAGAAACTTTCGGGTGAATTTCCCAAAAATCTAGAAACCTACAATTATATACACACATATAACATATACATACACAAATACATATTTCAAAAAACCCAATACTAGAAACCTCCAATATTCTTGCTCTAAACTTTTGTGAAAGAGATAAGTATTTAGACCAGTAGTCCATACACTAAAAGTTGTAAAACAAGTGGGATATAAATGAATTTTTGCACCAAAGAAAGATCAATATGAAATTGATTGTGAAAAGCCAAGTCATAGTCTCATGTGGTAGATGTGACTATTTTCAAGCTACTTATCGGTTTAGTAGTAGAGAAAGAACTTGAATTATTCGATCCACATGAAAAAATAATAACTCCTGAAAGTTAAATTCCCTAAAAAGTTGATGATATTTATGTTTCTGGGAATTTTAGCTATTTGATCGAATTAAAAAAAAAATCATTTTCATGGGATATATTAAAAGGCTTGTATATGTTTGGTCCTGAAGTACTACACTTCAAATTTTATTTGAGAAATTTACTGGTTTTTGGTGATTAAAAAGATATGTTTTCATATGACAATGAATAAAGTCACAATAGTAACTTTTATAATAAAAACATGAATAACTCGTATGTACAAGACAAATGGTTAGACGAGTGTATATAAAGATATTTGGCTTGATGTGCAAATAGACAAAAAAATTGTTGTTTATGTCAAAAGAGAATTACGGTCGAGAAGTATAAAGATTCTATATATTAAATAGAAATGAAACGAGTTTATTCTGCTAAGCTTAATTTCCTAAAGAGATAAATTTGAAAGGAACGCATATCTTGAAGATATTGTTTTCGGAGAAAAAAATGAGGGAAAAACTTAGAAGCATCTACTCTATTAAAATATAATATTTTTTTTATCTACTTATATAAGTTATTATTTAAATTTAGATCTTTTCTAGAGTATTACAAATAATACACATTATGTAATTGATTGAACCGCATTACTTAAATTAAATCAACACGATTAATATGCATAAAATAAATTAAAAAAGACGGTGATTTTGTTTTAATGATAAATTATATGATTTGATTTTTGGTCTTAGTATTAAGAGAAAACTTCAAAAAAATATTGAATAAACTATTCACCCTAATGGATCAAAAAAACCAATTACTATTTTCAGACCCAAAAGTGTTTAATATTTTTAACAAAACAAAATTATTCATTATTAATCATTTATTTAAATGTAATTTAAAACATGTTAATGCATTTTTTATTTTAAATAACAATCACTCCGTTTTGATAAATTCCAATGGTAACTTTTTAATAATTTATTTTTTTATTTTTCTTAAATAATTTACTGATTTAAAAAAAACAAATGTAAAGCAAAACCAAAAACCAAATCTACAAACTAAAAACCAAATCTACAAACTAAAAACCAAATCTACAAACTAAAAACCAAAAACTGAAAACGCATGTTATATTTTTGTTTTTGTTTATTTAAAAAATAAACTATACAATTCATCTTTTCAATTTTAAATTAGATGTTTAATTATTTGGGATTTGTTTGTTTGTAACATCGGTTCAAACTAAATCAGCGGATGAGTCATTATCCACTGATACAAGTTGTCGTTTAAATTTGGACCATTTATAGAGTGTTACAAATAATGCACGTCATATAGTTGATTGAACCACATTATCTAAATTAAACCAACACAATTAATATGTGTAAACTAAATAAAAAAAAACCGTCGGTTATCTATGAGATAGAATATTGCTTACTTTGGCTTTAGGATAAATTATATGGTTTAGTTTTTGGGCTTAGTATTAAGGAAAAAATCTAAAAAAATATTGAATAAACTTTCCACCTTGATGGATCAAAAAATCAATTACTATTTTCAGACCAAAAGGTATTTATTTTTTTTTATAAAAACAAATTATCCATTATTAATCACTTATTTAAATCATGTATTTTTAAACATATTAATGTATTTTATTTTAAATGACAATCACTTTGTTTTAATAAATTCTAATGGTGTTTATTTTTTAAATCATTTACTGATTTTTTTAGAAAAGAAAAGAAATGTAAACTAAAACCAAAAACCAAATCTAAAACTAAAAAAAACAAATCTAAAACTAAAAACCAAAAGCTAAAAATGAAGGTTATATTTTTAGTTTTCTTTATTTACAAATAAACTATTGCAATTTAAAAACAAACAATTTCTCGTCTTTTCAATTTTTAATTAGATGTTGGATTATTTGAAATTTGTTTGTTAATAATACCAGTTCAAACTAAATCAGCGGATCTAAAAATTAAAAACCAAAACCAAAAGGTGAAATTAGAAATAAAAACTTAAAAACTAAAAATCAAAATCTAAAAAAAAAATTGAAGCTAAAAGCTAATGTAAAATAATCACCCCCAAAAATTTTGGATTACTAATTTTATAACAAAATATACTTTAAACAAAAAGAAAAATCAATTATATAAATTTTTATATCATAAAAAATTTACGCATTTGAAAAGCATAGATCAAAATCTAGTTTCTTTTTAACTCCCCGGAAATGTGTAAACCCATCTAACAATACAAGCACCGGTCTTAATCCGTTAAAACACCCCCACATTTATTGTCAATAAGCGCCAGTGAATTTTATCTGGTGGATAGCAATCCCATCAGATAAACTCTAAATTTGGTGAAAAGGACATAATTCTATCATTTATAGTTAACTA
>JABAYD010068024.1:0-12348 GCA_014822095.1 Diplotaxis tenuifolia | reverse complement strand
TTGGTCTTTTATCAATACAACAAGTCGCTAGTTGTTTTTCTACCATCCAACAAGTCTATTGGCATAGAAAGTTTCTCAAGAGACTTCTAAGCCTTGAGGTTTTTAATTAGAGTCTGTGTTTGATTCATAATCATTGTCAAGAATCTTTTAGCAGTTGGTTTCTTAAGCCGTTTGGGTATCATTTTATAGATTAAGTGTAAGTTTTTTTACCATCCAACAAGTCTGTCTTATGACTTTTTAAATTTGTTAGTCATTTTTTCATCCAACAAGTATTCTCTCAGCCATTAGTCATTTTTATTCATCTAATGACTCTTTTTTTTCTAAGCCACTGGTCAGTGTTTACCATCCAACATATCTTTGTCTTTGTCTAGAGTAAAGAATCTTTCTTCGATTCATAATCTTTGTTTTATTCGTTAATCTCTCTTTTCGATTCATAATCCTTGTTTAGAATCTGTGTGTTATATGATTTGTTAAGCTGATGGCAGCCCTTTGTCAAAAAGACTTTACATAGCCATTAGATGATTTTGTATCAGCTCTGTCTTTTTTTTTTTTGGACAAAGTATCAGCTCTGTCTTAAGGACAATTGTTTCATTCTTAGACTCTTTCAAACTGTTTTTCGTTTCTTTCACCCAACAAGTATTATCTCAGTCATTGTAATGTATGTGTCTTAAGACTCTTCTAAGATGTTGGTCTAGCGTCTTCTGTGTGCTATTTTGTACTTTATTCCCATCAAGGACTTAAGCCGTGGTTAGAAAAGTGAAGGATTTTATCTGATTGGTAGTTCTATCCAACAAGTCTTATTTAAGCCATTAGTCATTTTTATCCATCTAAGGACTTTTCAGAGACTGTCTTAATTAAGTCATCTTTAAGCCGTTGGTTACTTTTGTCGCTGTGTGACTCTCTAAATCGAACTCATAGTCTTTGTAGCCTTATGGTTATCCGAGCAGAAAACAGTTTTTTTTTTTTTTTTTTCCCATCAAACAAATGTTAAGCCACTAGCCTTTTTCTCCCCATCTAAGGATTTTTCAGAGTCTTTTCTTAAGACATCTTTAAGCTTCTTTTCACATCCTACAAGTCTTTTTTTTTTGAAACACTGATATCCTACAAGTCTTATTTAATCCTTTAAGTAAGAATCTCTTTTAGATTCATAATCTTTGTTAAGCCATTGTTAGTGTCTTTGTTTAAGACTGATGTCAGAGTATGAGTTGGTCATTATTTCCATCCAACTTAATAGTCTTTGTATACTTTGTTGCGTCTTTCTCTATTTGAAGTTGACTAGCAGAGTAAAGAATCAGTTCTCCATCCATAGTTTCAGTCATGGACCCATATGTTGTCGAGATGAATCCAAACAAGCACCTTAAATTGTTTGGACCCATGTTGTCTTTGTCTAGAGTAAAGAATCTCTTTTCGATTCATAATCTTTGTCTAGAATCTGTGTGTTTATGATTCGTTAAGCAACCCCGTATTGTCTTTTGTGTAACGACTCTTTGTTTCAGACTTTGTCTTAATCTTTTATTTCAGCTGTTTGTCTTTTTCTTTCCATCCAACTAATCGTTAGTTGTTTTTACCATCCAACCAGTGTAAACTGATCCATCCATACTATTTTCTTGAAATACTTTTCTAAGATGTGTGACATTTTAAAGTCTTTGATTGGAGACATTCCAAACCCATGGCAGTTTTTGTTTGAGCTCTATACATCTATCTTTGTCTACTTTGAGGCTTTGTGGGTTATTAATCAGAGACTGGTCTTCAAGCCTTGGGTCCATAGTCTTTGTATTAGACTCTTGCAAACTGTTTGTCGTTTCTTTTCATCCAACAAGTATTATCTCAGTCATTGTAATGATGCCTTAAGACTCTTTTAAGATTTTGGTCTAAGCGTCTTCTGTGTGCTATTTGTACTTTATAATCCTATCAAGGAAATCTAGTTTAAGCCATTAGTCATTTTTGATCCATCTAAGGACTTTTCAGAGATTGTCTTAAGCCATCTTTAAGCCGTTGGTTACCTTTTTTGTTTTCCATCCAATAAGCCTTATTTAACCTGTTAAGTAAGAATCTCTCGATCCTTGTTAAGTATCTTTGTCTCAAGACATCTTTCAACCGTTGGTAGTCTTCGTCGCTGTGTGACTTTCTAAATCCGTGAGTTGTTTGCCTATCAGCTATGTCTTAAAGACTGATTTCAGATATGGCCTTTGTCTTAAACACCTTTTTCATACTTTGTATTAAGCCGTTGATCGTTTGTTTTATTCCCATCCAACAAAAACGTAAATCAAGCCATTGTCTTTCTCCATTTAGATTTGGTCATTATGTCCATTTGGTCATTATGTCCATCCACAGAGTCTTTGGTTATCCGAACATGAACCGGTTTGTTGTTTATACCATGTGGTTTCATAGTCTTTGTCTTAACACATCCTTAAGACATTGCTTATGTTTTTTCTTCCATCAGACAAGTCTTAAGCCATTAGCCGTTTTCTCCCCCTCTAAGAACTTTTTCAGAGTCTCTTCTTAAGACATCTTTAAGCGTCTTGTCATATCCTACAAGTCTTATTTAAGCTTTAAGTAAGAATCTCTTTTATATTCATAATCTTTGTTTAAGCCATTGGTAGCGTCTCTGTTTAAGACTGATGTCAGAGTTTGAGTTAATCATTATTTCCATCCAACTTAATAGTCTCTGTATACTTTAAAAAGCCTTGTGGGTTATCAAAGCAGAAACAATTCTGTGAACCTTAAGGTTTATAGTCTGTGTGTTTAGACTTTCTATTTGAAGTTGTGGGACGTTTCAAAACTGTTGGTAGTTTTCATTTCATATCTGTCTAAAGACTGATTTGAGACAGATTGTGATTCTATACCATCCAACAATATAGTCTTTGGCTACTTTTAAGCCTTGTGGAGTTATCAAACATAAAATAGAACTTTAAGCCTTTTGGTTCGTGTAGTCTGTCTTATGACTTTTTAAAGCTGTTTGTCATTTTCTTCATCCAACAAGTATTCTCTCAAAAATATCTTAAAAACGGACCCTGTTGTCTTTGTCCAGAGAGTAACAATCTCTTTTCGATTCATAACTCTTGTTTAGAATCTGTGTGTTATATGATTTGTTAAGCCGATGGCAGCCTTTGTCAAAAGACTTCACATAGCCTTTGGTTGTTTCTGTAAACAGCTGTTCATTCTTTCCACTCACCAATTACAAACCAACTCATCATAGTATTTGTCTTGAGAGCTTTTTCATACTTTGTCTAAAGTCGTTGGTTGTTTTTCCTTCCATCCAACAAATCTAAAACCAAGCAATTTTATTTGTCCAAAGACTTTTTGTATTTAAGATGTGGGTCAATATCAACCAATAGTCTTCTTCGTCCAGACTTTACAAAGTAGGAACCGTTTTCAATTTAGTGTTTATGTTAAGACTGATTCCAGATAATCTGCCATTCTTCCTTTTTGTCTTAAGAGTTGGTCACTATACCATAGTCATTCTCAAGCAGATATAGTTTTTTAAGCCTTGTTGTTCATACTCTTTGTTTCAAGACTCCTTCCTCAAGCTGTTGGTCGTTTTTTATTTTTCCATCCATCAAGTATAAAAACCAACCAACCTCTTTTGTCTCTGTCAAGAGACTATTTGTAAGAGCCATTGAACTCTTTTATTCCACCAAGGACCTTTTTTCTAAGAAAACCCCCATATTGTTTTTGTCTCAGACTTTTGTCTTAAGCTTATTTCAGTTGTTAGTCGTTTTACTTTCCATCCAACAAATCGTAAACCAAACCCCATCCAACTCTCATAGTCTTTGTCTATTATTAAGCCTTTTGGTAATCGCAGGGACATAGTTATTCAAGCCTTGTTGGTCAGCAGAGTCTTTTGTCTTAGGACATGTTTAAGCTGTTGGGTCTTTTTTTTCCAATCCAACGAGTCTTATTTAAACCATGGGTCATTTTTTTCTCTTATTCCCATAGAGTCTTGGTCTCAAGACTTTTAAGCATGCACCAATAGATATTCCAACTCTTGTTTTCCATCCCCACAACATACTTCTTTAGTAAGCATGCACTACCATCCATTAGATTCCTTACGGGACAATTTTTACCCAAATAAAAAATCTGACACAACACTATTAGATTAGTGCTTTGCCTATGATCTTTTTGGGGATTTCAAAATACCATGACACTGATTAGAACTGATCAAATCAAGATCTCTTCGAGAAGAGAAGATTTGAACGATTCAGGAAGTTTTGGAAACTCGATATTTACCTCGAAGAAGTATTCTCTCAGCCATTAGTCGTTCTCATTCATCTAATGACTTATATTTTCTAAGCCGCTGGTCATTGTTTCTGTTAAACATATCTTAAAACCGGACCCTGTTGTCTTTGTCCAGAGAGTAAAAATCTATTTTGGATTCATAATCCTAGTTTAGAATCTGTGTGTTATATGATTCGTTAAGCCGATGGCAGCCTTTGTCGAAAGACTTTCCAAAGCAATTAGTTGTTTTTGTATCAGCTGTCTTAAGAACAACTGTTCACTCTTTCCATCCACAAAAGTACAAACCAACTCATCATAGTATTTGTCTTGAGAGCTTTTTCAGACTGTCTCAGGTCATTGGTCGTTTTTTTCTTCCATCCAACAAAATCGCAAACCAAGCAATTTTCTTTGTCCAGAGACTTTTTGTGTTTAAGATGTGGGTCAATACCAACCAAATAGTCTTCTTCTTCCAGACTTTACAAAGCAAGAACTATTTGATTTCAGATAATTTATCATTCTTCCCTTTTTGTCTAAGAGTTTGTCCAACTCATAGTCATTCTCAAGCGGACATAGTTTTTTTTAAGCCTTGTGGGTTCATAGTCTTTGTTTCAAGACTTCTTCATCAAGCTGTTGGTCGTTTTCTATCCAACAAATCTTTTTTTACTCGACTTTATTTCCATCTTTTTCCTGTATTTGTCTGAGCCGCTGGTCTTTTTTCCATACAACATATATAAAAACCAACCCCTTTTGTCTTTGTCAAGAGACTATTTGCAAGACTTCTTTCAGCCGTTTGAACTCACTCTTTTATTCCACCAACGACCCTTTTTCTAAGCAGCAACCCATATTGTCTTTGTTTCAGACTTTTTTCTAAAGCTTTTATTTCAGCTGTTGTTCGTTTTTCTTTCCATCCAACAAATCGTCAACCAAACCCCATCCAACTCTCACAGTCTTTGTCTACTTTTAAGCCTTTTGGTAATCACAAAGACATAGCTATTCAAGCCTTGTGGGTCAGAGTCTTTTGTCTTAAGACATCTTTAAGATGTTGGTCGTTTTTCCAATCCAACGAGTCTTATTTTTAAGCCATTAAGCATGCACTACCAACAAACCAATAGATTCCAACTCTTGTTTTTTTTAACCGATAGTCTTTGTTTCAAGACTTCATCAAGCCGTTGGTCGTTTTTTTATTTTACATCCAACCAGTCTTCTTTTGCCAGTCTTTTTTTCCATCTTTTGCTTGTATTTGTCTGAGCCGCAGGTCGGTTTTCCCATCCAGCATATATAAAAAACCAACCCTTTTTGTCTTTGTCAAGAGACTATTGTAAGACTCCTTTAAGTCGTTTGAACTCTTTTATTCCACCAAAGACCCCTTTCTAAGCAATCCATAATGTCTTTTGTGTAAAGACTCTTTGTTTCAGACTGTGTCTTAAGCTTTATTCAGCTGTTTGTCGTTTTTCTTTCCATCCAACTTATCGTTAGTTGTTTTTAGCATTCAACCATTCTAAATTAATCCATCCATACTCTTTTCTTGAAAGACTTTTCTAAGCTGTGGAAAGTTTAAAGCCGTAGGTTGTCTTCGATTGAAGAAATTCCAAAGACATCTTTAAGCCGTTAGTTACTCTCCCCCCCCCACACACACATCCAACAAGCCTCTGTTAAATAAGAATCTCTCGATCCTTGTTAGGCATCTTTGTCTCAAGATATCTTTTAGCCGTTGATAGTCTTTGTCGCTGTGTGACTTTCTAAATCCAACTCGTAGTCTTTGTAACCTTTATGGTTATCCGAGTTGGAAACAGTTTGTTTATGCCTTGTCGTTCATAGTCTTTGTCTTAACACATCTTTAAGACATTGCTTGTGTTTTTTTTCTCTTCCCATCAAACAAATGTTAAGCCATTAGGCTATTAAGGACAATTGTTCATTCTTTCCATCCACAGAATCACAAAAACCAACTCATCATAGTGTTTGTCTTGAGAGCTTTGTCAGACTTTGTCTCAGGTCGTTGGTCGTTTTTTTCTCCATCCAACAAATCGAAAACCAAGCAATTTTCTTTGTTCAAAGACTTTTTTTGTATTAAGATGTGGGTCAATAGCAACCAATATAGTCTGCTTCGTCTAGACTTTACAAAGCAGAATCTGTTTCCAATTTAGTCTTTATGTTAAGACTGATTTCAGATAATCTAACATAAAGACTCAAGCAGACATAGTTTTTTTAAGCCTTGTGGTTCATACTCTTTGTTTCAAGACTTCTTCCTCAAGTTGTTGGTCGTTTTTTATTTTCCATCAAATCGTAAACCAAACCCCATCCAACTCTAATAGTTTTTGTCTACTTGTAAGCCTTTTGGTAATCCCAGGGACATAGTTATTCAAGCCTCGTTGGTTAGCAGAGTCTTTTGTCTTAAGACATGTTTAAGTTGTTGGGTCTTTTTTTTTTCCAATTCAACGAGTCTTATTTAAACCATTAAGCCGTGGGTCATTTTTTTTTTTTTTCATCCACATTGAGTCTTTGTCTCAAGAATTTTAAGCATGCACTACCAACCAACCAATAGATTCCAACTCTTGTGTTCTTTATCCCATAGTCTGGTTTTCAAGACTTCATCAAGCTGTTGGTCATTTTTTTTATATTTTACATCCAACCAGTCTTCTTTTGCCAGTTTTTTTTTCCATCTTTTGCCTGTATTTGTCTGAGCCGCAGGTTGGTTTTCCCATCCAGCATATATAAAAAACCAACCCTTTTTGTCTTTGTCAAGAGACTATTGTAAGACTCCTTTAAGTCGTTTGAATTCTTTCATTCCACCAACTCCAAGGACCCTTATCTAAGCAGCCCCATATTGTCTTTTGTATAAAGACTTTTGTTTCAGACTTTGTCTTAAGCTTTTATTTCCGTTGTTGGTCGTTTTACTTTCCATCCAACAAAATCGTAAACCAAACCCCATCCAACTCTCAGGGACATAGTTAAGCCTTTTGGTAATCGCAGGGACATAGTTATTCAAGCCTTGTGGGTCAGCAGAGTCTTTTGTCTTAAGACATCTTTTGAGCTGTTGGGTCTTTTTTTTTTCCAATCCAACGAGTCTTATTTAAACCGTTAAGCCGTGGGTCATTTTTTATTCCCATCCCCCATAGAGTCTTTTGTCTCAAGACTTTTAAGCATGCACTACCAACATACTTCTTTTAGACATGCATGCACGACCAAACCATTAGGTTCATTACGGGACAATTGTTACCCAAATAGAGAAATCAAAGCCACTGTCATTTGTTTTCTCATCCCCATATAGTCTTTAGACTATTAAAGCATGCACTACCAACCATTAGATTCCTTATGGGACAATGTTACCCAAATAAGAAATATGACAGAACACTATTAGATTAGTGCTTTGCCTATGATCTTTTGGGGGGTTTCAAAATACCACTGACACCGATTAGAACTGATATCAAATGTTTTTGACTTTGTCCTCGTTTGAATTCATAGACCGAGAAATTACCTTTAGTAACGATGGTTTCGTGTAAAGAAGACCGGTGAGTTTCCTTGCAAAGATCACTGCAAAAAAATTACACTTTGAACAATTAGTAAATTGAAATCAGGGGAACGTATGCAGGATTCATACAAAGCCCTAACAGAGACGTACCTTGGCGATGACGAGTGAGAGACCAAACCAAACACATCGGGTGAATCAATCTTCAAAAAGAAAACCAAATCAAGATCTCTTCGAGAAGAAAAGATCGAGTCAACAAAGAACCCTAAACCAAGATCACTGCAAAAAAAAAATAGAACTTTGAACTATTAGGGAATTGAAATTCGCTAGAGACATAAGAAACGAAATAATTATAAACCCTAATTAACATATATCTATACAGAGACGTACCTCGAGAAACCCTAACCAATCGCATCGGTTACAAGCGGAATCAAGATCTCTGCAAAAGGAGAGATTGAACAATTAACAGAATTTGAAACCAAGAAACATAATCGGAATCAAAGATTAGTAGATGAATCACTTACTATGTAATCGGATTGGTTTTCCGAATTTTTGAAGAGTCGGTCGTCAGAACTCTCTCAACTCTTCTTGACAGGAAAAAAAATTGTGAATGAAAAAAAAGTTGGGAGCATATGGTTTAATACTTATAAACGGTTATATTTTCAAAAGAGATATGCTTACTTTTTCTGTTTGCGGAACACGCGCTTTCCGAGTCAAAATATCTTTAATCCTAACGGTTATCATTTTAAAGCCAGACGGGGTCTTTCGTTTCCTACCGTTAATCTTATTAAGGTTATGATTATTTGCATGATTTTTATAATTGAAGTTTTTTGTTTTTTTTTGGATTTTGGTTTTAAAATTTTAGATTTTCAATTTTAATTCCGTTCTTTTTTTAATTTCTAGTATATATACTAGGATTTAACATATGGGTGAGCAAATAAAAAACAATAAATAATCTTCTATTTAATATATATATAAGGCAAATCTCCAACATAACATTTTTTCTAAGTTTATGTCATAAAAATAGTCCTCAAAAACTAAAATGACCAAAATAGCATTTTTTGAAAATTTTAAGTTTTTTTTTAAGTTATAAAATTAGAAATCATTTCCCCAAACCCCTACACCTCAACTCTAAAAAAAAATCTAGAATTAGTTAACCCAAGGATAAAAATGAATAATTTATAAAAGATTTAAGTGCTATTTTGGTCTTTTTTATTTTTAAGTGATATTTGTGATTAAAATTTTTTTAGTGCTATCCGTTTTTTCTCTGTATATATTTAAAAATAGTTTACTCACAGCTGAAAATAATCTCAATTTTTCAATATTTGTTTTTATTGTTCTTGTTGAAATCACATGCGTGTATTTTCCAGGCATCCATCAGATAATCAAGGGCTCGTTAGAGTAAGACACATGCACAATGAATCTATACTTGATCTTGATCTGCAAAACCCACCTCGAAAGCTTTTCACCAAATCTATTTTTATTTTATTTTTGAAACTAAGTTTTAAAGTTGAGTTTCTTATACGCGTGGCAAATCACAGTAATTTTCCATTTATCTTCCAGCTTCCAACTTAAGTAAAACTAGATTCTGTGTTTTACATTTTAAAAAAAAAGTTCAAATATGTGTTTTCTTTGTAATTATATTTTTGTAAAATAAATTTTTTATTAGTCTTGAGATTTTTATAATTATGTTAAATTTTTGATGTTGCGTAACTATATACTTATACCGTATCCATTTCACATATTAATTCTTTAAGTGAAGTATATATGGTTTATAAACGAATTAGATATAAATATTATTTTCATACCTGATCTAGATTGACGGTTGAACCGATAAAAACCATAAAATCTTGGACAGTCATCCAAAATGCTTAAAATTCTAATAATATTTAAAATATTTATTGGATTTTTACCAAATATTTAAACATAAGTTTACTCACAGCTGAAAATAATCTCAATTTTCAGTATTAGTTTTTCTTGTTCTTGTTGAAATCACATGCTTGTATTTTCAAGGCACCCATCAGATATCCATCATTAATCAAAGGCTCGTTAAAGTAAGACACATACACAATGAATCTCTATACTTGATCTTGCTCTGCAAAAGCCACCTCGACAACTTTTCACCAAATCTATTTTTGTTTATTTTTGAAACTAAGTTTTAAAGTTGGTTTCTCTTACACCGTGGCAAATCCCAGTAATTTTCCATTTATCTTTCAGCGTCCAACTTAAGTAAAATGCATGCAGACAGAGAAAGAAAGAAAAAAAGAAACTCAACATACTTTGTCTGGTCCAAAGTAATGAGTAACACAATTAGGAATTGAACTTGATAACAAAGAAAGGAACAAAATAATTAAGCGAAGAGAATGACAAAAGATAGATTAGACCATAACAACAAAACCAGCACATGTTTCTCAATCATCGAGGTTAGCTAACATATCGTACTTGTTCTTCAGGAGACTTGTCGACGATTGCTTGTTCTTTAGGAGGCTTGTCGACTGCTTGTTAATCACAGATGGACCATAGCTGCGCTTTTTTGGTTTCGGCCTAACGGTACTGACATTTAGGCGTGGGCTTGAGTACTTGAGATACTTTGCATCGTTAACATTAAGATCCTCCACAAGGTCTACATAAGTGCAAACTCTATGATCATCATTCTCCAAACCTCTGATTTCAACACTTTGTAGAGTGTTGCTTTCGAGGCTGAAGTAGGCAACATAAAACGGTCCACTTGAAAAATTCCCCGAGAAAACAATTTCACCTGTAGCAGTCACTCCAGCGACGGAATATTTGTTGGAATCAAGGATGTTATTCTCCGGCAAAGTGTAAACATATTTAGACCATTCTTGTTTCTCAACATCCTCTAAAACCGACATACTCAACTCATACTTGCCCTTCCAAGTAATCACACCAAATTTTCCCTTATAATTTACTAATTTAACATAACATTTACTATCCCATTCTACATCAACAAACTTGAATTCTTCAGACCTAACATCAAAGCAAACTATCTTCACAACACACGTAGAATAATCACCTCGTTTAAATGAGAAATACAAAATTCCATCGATGCATATTCCTTCATTCTTCATAACACTACGAAATAAAAAACATGAACATTTGATATTCCTCAACTCCATTATTCCATTTCCTAGAGTCACAATTCTGAACATCAGAGCATCCTCTAGAACAATATGTATGATCCATGAACAGCATCTTGAACTGCTTGCCAATAGGATCAAACCCTAAAAAGATTTTCCCATACTTAGGTACGGTCGCATATTGTCTCGTTCTAGGTTCACAAATCACAGTCTCCTCCGGACTCTCATGACTCCGCTTTCTAGAGAAAAAGATCAAACCAGAAGAAAAGCCACGATATTTTGGATAAATCATGTCTTCGGGGAACTTCATATGAAACTGTGGGTAAGCTACTAGAGGAGGAGGAGGCGACGCCTTGTCATGATGACGACGCTGAAGCAAAGAGTAGAAGCTCCAGGTATCTTGTTGTCTTAGGGCGAATAAGAGACGTGGACGAGCGCATGACCTAGACAAGAACAGCTCGGTGAAATGTGGACGGTGGAGTATGGATCCCCATAGCTTCGAAAGACAACGACACCTAGCTACTGACTTTACAGGCAATCTCGAGAATATCTCGACGATGAGATCATGGCATGAAGATCTCGGGTTCACGAGGGCAATATTCGAGTGTGATTCATTCACCGCAAGTCTACTATATTGTAATCCATATGACATATCTTTTTTTTAAAGAAAAAAAAAAGTTAATTGAATGTTAACAAAGCTTTTGGTTTACATCAGAGTGAACTATTTGGTAGAAAATGAAATGAAAAAAAAAAAACTATAATCTAGAATTTGTATCTCAAATACCATCCCACAGATACTATGTCCCCTATGACATAGTCAGCTCATGGAAATGTTAGAATCGTTTGTATATCAAAACTATCCCACGAGAACATGATGTATTCATTATTAAAAAAAAAAGCTTTTGGTTAGAACATAATTTAAATTAATAGTTTACAGAAAAAAAATTAATTAAAAAACAATAGGTTAGCGAAAAACAAGTAGCAAACCTTCCATTTTTAACAAGATTTGAGTGTTTATTAAGCTTTAAGTGAGTAAAAAGCATAATCCATATAATTAATTAGTAAGTGTAAAAGTGTCTTTGAGTGTAAATCACTCATAAAAAGTGTCTAAATATAATAAACTCATAATGTGTTTCTAGGTCTAAATCACTCGTATGTATAATTGGATCTTATTTTTTTTTATCTTTACCCATATTAGATGTGGACCAGGACCAAACTGAGCTTGAAATTTAATCAAAACTGTAATTGATGTTGAATGAACACTTAATGGGCTTTTTAATCAGAATAGCTGTAGTAACCTGTTAATATTTTGGCCCACCGATACAAATCCTCGATTGTTTTGAGATTATTTTCTTGGGGTTATATGGTCAGCCATGACGTAATCAACGAAGAAAATTCGAGATTTAGTACCATCACTGTCACTAATCAATCAACTTTATGAAAGCAAACTACCAAACGTTCTAAAGCGTTTCATTTTATAATCTAACAAATCCAAAACCACTCTAAACTACCAAAGAAACGTTTAAAGCGTTTCCACTTTTTAATCTAACGAAATCAAATAACGTG
>JABAYD010068000.1:0-17277 GCA_014822095.1 Diplotaxis tenuifolia | reverse complement strand
GGGTACAAATGAGTAAACCCTAGTTCTAGCCGCCTTGTCTGTGTGTAGTCAATTTCAGATCCATTTCTCGTTCCTCTCTCTTCCTTTTATAGCCGCGCCTCCTTGACCTAATGGCGAGGTCGCATGTACGGAGGGCTTTTCGCCGAATGGGCCTTGGCCAGCCCGCTAAGACGGGATCTTAGCTTAAACGTCGTTAGTTCGCTAATCTCGGAGATTAGCGAGCTAAACTTATTTGATGGTCGGTTAGTGACAATAACCTTGCTGGGCCAGAGCCTTGGTGGACCGAGCTAATTATTCAATGAGCTTTTATGAAGGGGAGCATTCCACCTTCTACAATTACTATGAGCATTTCAGATGAATTGGACTCTGCGCCAATAAGAGATTCAGACAATCTGTTTGAAATCAATGCTCATATGAGCGATGGATTCTCTGTTATGTCTAGAGTCCTGCAAGTACTGACAAGACTACAGTTGCATGAGTATTATACAACCGGCTTTCTAAAAAATTCCAACACCATATCTTTGTAGAAAGTGTTAAAGGGAGTTATAGGAGGACATGACTCGACTGATATGGCTGCAAGAGTCTCAAGACATTTACATGTCTTCTAGACACTATAGAATAATTAAATTTCAGCAGGACAAAGATCCACGAAGTCCCTTCGGGGGTCGAGAATCTCTCCTGGCTCAGCGCATAAAGCCAAGTAACATCCATACTGGAAGATAAAGAAACACTAGATTTCTTGAGATGCAAGAATGATGAGTGAAAAGAGTTTGATTATATTTTTCCAAGTTGGACCCCATCTTCTAGGCTTGTCGTCCATTTTGATCTATATATATGCATGAATACAACTAATATTTTGACTCTTCTTCTCCACTTGAAAAGTCAAGCCTTTGCCCTGAATCCTTATCTCTTTACGCGTCTCCACTCTTTTACGTGGTTATGAGCCACACACACACATACATACATTACAAATCCTCTTTTTTCTTATCTCTTCTTCAGATCTGAAAGCTTTGAGATCATTTTCTTCGTGCTGTTATTCATCATGGCTTCTTCTTCATCTCTAACTTGCACTTGGTTGTATAACGTCTTCGTGAACTTCCATGGAAAAGACGTGCGCGAAGGTTTTCTTAGCCACCTTGTGAAAGAGCTCAAAAACAAGGGGATCACACCGTTCATTGATAACGAGATGGAACGAGGTCAACCTATCGATGACGAGCTTGTGAGAGCAATCAGACAATCAAGGGTGGCCCTTGTCTTGCTCTCCCCTGGCTACGCGTCATCAAGCTACTGTCTGGATGAGTTGGTGGAAATCATGAAGCTCAAGAAGGACAATCAACAAAAAGTGATACCCATTTTCTACAAAGTGGATCCATCTCATGTTAGTGATCTGACCGGAGATTTCGGAAAACCCTTTGAGAAAACATGTGTGGGCAAAGAAGAAAAGGTGGAGGCATGGAGGGAAGCATTGAAGGATGTAGCGGGAGAAGCTTTGAAGGATGTCGCGAGTATAGCTGGTTATGACTCTAGAAACTGGTTTGTTCACTTTTACTTCCACTTCCTTATTATGTATAGCTACTTACTTTTCATGATGTATGTTTTAATGGTTAGCCTCTATTTTTTGTTAGGAAAAGCGAAGCTGAATTGATCGAAAAAATTGTTGTAGATCTTAAGGATGTGTTGGGTTTCACACCATCAACAGATTTTGATGACCTTGTTGGCATGAAAACTCGCATGGAGGAGATTGACTCGTTGTTGGACCTAACAGCAGGTGATGACGTTAAGATTATAGGAATTGTGGGTCCTGCGGGGATTGGTAAGACGAGCACTGCCAGAGCTTTGTACGACCGATTCTCTCGTGATTTTCCATTCAGCACGTTTATTGAGGATATCAGAGGAAGTAAAGACATGCCTTCTCTCGGTGGCTCCCTTGATCAATATCAGTTGGGTTTTCAGAAACAATTACTATCTGAGATTTTCAACCAAAAGGATATTAAAGTTCCTCACTTGGGAGTGGCTAAACAAAAGCTGAGAGACAAAAAAGTGTTGATTGTTCTCGATGAAATGGATTGCTTGTTGAAACTAGAGGCAATGGCAAAAAGGCCTGATTGGTTTGGTCCCGGAAGTATGCTCATCATTACGACAGAAGATAGAAACCTTCTCAAGGCACACAACATCAAATGCATTTACCAGATGAAACTTCCACGTGAAGTTGAGGCATTTGAGATCTTCTGCCAATATGCATTTCTTCAGAACTCTCCATTTGAGGGTTTTGAAGGGCTTGCTTGGGAAGTCACTCGACTTGCTGGTTTTCTTCCTCTAGGCCTGAGAATTATGGGATCGTCTCTACGAGGAATGACCATAGATGAGTGGATGAAAGCAATGCCAAGGCTCAGGTCTACCCTGGACAGCAAGATTGAATCAATTCTAATGTTTGGCTACGACGGCTTACCTCATGAGAAAGATAGAGCTCTTTTTCTGCATACTGCATGTTTCTTTGTAGGTTTCAAGGTTGAACGCATTAAACGTTGTCTTGGAAATTGTGATTTGCAAGTCGACCATGGGCTTCAAGTCTTAGAGCAGAAGAGTCTCATATCCACCTCAAGATACGGCGGATACGTAGAGATGCATACTTTACTGCAACAAATGGGTAGAGAAATTGTCAAGAAAGAGTCTTGGAAGGAGCCTGGAAAGCGACAGTTCTTGTGGGATACCACAGAAATTTCTGATCTACTTGATGAAGATACTGTAAGTTTTTCCTTTATATATATTTTTTTAAAATCTGCAGTCTTTCTGTTTCTTTGGTTTGTAAGCTGAGTTCTATTAGTTCTTTTTGAATAATCTATTCTAGGGTACTGGAACTGTTCTTGGCATAAAGTTGGGTGCTTCAAAGAATGAGGAAATCCAAATAAAGAAAAGCGCTTTCGAGGGGATGAATAATCTCCAGTTTCTACAAGTCAGCTCATGGAATGTCGTATGCTTACCCGAGGGACTCAACTGCCTTCCCAACAAACTCAGATACGTATATTGGAGCCGCTGTCCATTGAGATTTTGGCCTTCCAAGTTCTCTGGCAAGTTTCTTGTCGAACTAATCATGAAATATAGCAAATTTGAGAAGCTTTGGGAAGGAATCAAAGTAAGAACATTCATCACCTTCTTGTATTGTGTTATATTGAGTGTAAAGCGATTAGTAATTTCTCCCAAACTCACTTTTTTGTATAGCCTCTCCAGTGCCTCAGACTGATGGATTTGAGTAAGTCTCTATTTCTGAAAGAGATCCCAAATCTCTCAAAAGCAACGAGTCTCGAAGAACTAGACCTCAGTGACTGCACAAGTTTGTTAGAGCTCACAAGCTCTATTGAAAATGCCACTAAGCTTAAAGAATGCAGACTTGAAGGTTGCTGGAGTTTGAAAGAGTTACCCTCTTCTATTGGGAGTTTAACCAATCTCGAGGAGTTGTACCTCACTAACAGCCAGAGTTTGAAAGCACTTAGTATTTTCTCGAGTTTGGAGAAACTCAGTGCTTACTCGAGTTTGAAAATATTCGATCTGAGCTTTACCGCTATAGAGGAATTGCCGACATCGATGAGCACTTGGCCTTGCCTTTATAAATTGAATATGTCTTGGTGTAAAAACCTCAAGAAGTTCCCAAATGTTCCAGACAGCATTGTAGAGTTGGTGTTGAGATGTACAGGAATAGAGGAGATTCCTCCATGGATCGAGAATCTATTTCGTCTGAGTAAACTAGATATGAATGGATGCAAGAAGCTGAAAAAGATATCTCCAAACATTTCTAAGTTGGAGAATCTTGAGTATTTTGGTCTGCGTATCAGTGGTAAGAGTAAGGATGATGAGATAGATGAAGATGATCCTGACTTATTTGAAGCAATAATCAAGTGGGGGCCTGACTTGAAGCGCAAATGTAGATTACAATCAGACTTTGACATTGACTACATTTTACCGATATATCTACCCACAAAGGCGCTATCATTACAGTTAAGAGGTTGTGGTTTGAAGACTATTCCAGATTGCATCAGCCGTATGTCTGGACTAAGTAAACTTGACATCAGTTCCTGCAAAGGGCTCGTAGCACTTCCGCCGCTTCCAGGTTCCCTTCTATCTATAGATGCACAAGGTTGTGGATCCTTGAAGAGAATAGAATCTTCATTTCAAAATCCAAATATTTGCCTAAATTTTGCTGACTGCTTCAACCTGAATCAAAAAGCGAGAAAGCTCATCCAGGCATCAGCTTGCAAATATGCACTTTTACCTGGTAAAAAAGTGCCTGCGCACTTCACTTACCGAGCTACTTCAGGTTCCTTAACGATCAATTTAACTACAACAGCACCTCTTCCTTCATCCTTTAAATTCAAAGCTTGCATCTTGCTGTCAGAAAGAAATACTAATCCTGAAGATCATAGTACTGACAATGATGAAAAGCATGATAATTCATTGACGGGTGTGTCTTGTCGCGTCAGTGGTAAACAGAATGGCCTCACTGTCCGAAGTGGATCAAGCCAGCATCACATCCCTGATTTGTTTCATGAATATGGTGGAAGTTTAGAACATCTGTATATATTTGAAGATTCTATCTTTCTCAACCAGGATTTCCCTGAAGCCGAAGAAACCACGTCCAGGGAGCTTTTTTTGAAGTTCAGAGTCCATGGTAAAAGCTTGATTAATAACTCTTGGAAGGTCAAAGGCTGTGGTGTGCGACTTTTGGAGGAGTTCCTTCATTGTATTCTTGACGAAAATGTTGATGATGTCGATGATGATGATGATGATGATAACAACGGTTCTGACGATCTGAATCTGAATCAAAAGGCGAGAAAGCTAATCCAGACATCAAGTTGTGAATATGTGGTCTTACCGGGTGAAGAAGTTCCTGCACACTTCACTCACCAATCTAGTTCAGGTTACTTAACGATTAATTTAACTCCAAGACCTCTTCCTTCATCTTTCAGTTTCAAAGCTTGCATCTTGCTGTCAAGAGACTCTGATGACGTTCAGCGTGATTGGGAACACTTTGACAACTTTTATGATGAAGAAGAGGATGAGAATTTATTGATGAGTGTGTCTTGTAGGGGTGAGCAGAATGGTCTCACTGTCTCATATGGCTCAAACCATCGCGATATGCCTTATCTATATGGATTCGAAGACTGTCTGTTTGCATTTGAAGACTCTTTCTCTCTAAATCATGATACCCCTGAAACCAAATTAGAAGCCACGTTCAGCGATCTTATCTTTGAGTTTAAAGTCTTTTATAAAAACTGGAAGGTAAAAGGCTGTGGTGTACAATTTTTGAGGGATGAAGAAAATGCAGATTGTGATAATGATGGCGAAGGGGCTGAGGATAAAGAGAATGAAGATGATAAAGTCGGTGATGGTGATAATGATGACGTAGAGGATTGTGTAGATAACATTCAAAAAGGAGAAGAATCTGGACCTGATGAGGATGCTGAGAAGAGGAGCAAGAAACGAGTGAGATTAAGCCTTGTGAGGTGGTACTGAACAATTGTCATGTTGTTAGGTTTTCTGATTCTTTGCATTGTAATTTTTCCAAGAATAAAACTGGACTTGGAATTGTAATAGCAAAGTTGCGTTTGTAAGGACAGTTTCTGTGTGAAGCTATCGATCATAAGCCTATGAAGATGCATGATTTAGGTTCGGTAAAGGAAAGCTGGCAGGATCTGAAAGTTCATGTTGATAAATTAGAACACCTTTGACCCATGCCATGGTGAAACAATCTCAGTGGTTAGGTTCAGGAATGAGGAACAAAGCCTACATACAAAGCTCCGCTACTGAGAAAACAAAGCTTGCTTGCTACTGAAGTACAATCTAGATGACGTGGCAGGCTTTGAAGATTTTTTCTTGTGTAAACCCTGATTCTCCTGAAGCTACTTTCAGCAGTCTTGTGTTTCAGTTCGAAGTCTGTTATAAATATTGTTTTATTGACGGAAAAGAAACTGAAGAAGGAGAAGAATCTGGACGTGATGAGGATGCAGAGACGAGGAGCAGGAAACAAATGATGGTGAAGGTTCTGACTGTCTCAACCAGAATCAAGAAAGGAAAAAAGGTGATCCTTGCTGATCTGCGCTTGTACCGGCTGTAGAATTGCCTGCACACTTCGCTCACCGAGCTACTTCAGGTTCCCTAACGAGCAATCTGACTCCAAGAGACTATGACAACGATAGTGAAGAAGATGTGCCTTGGTGTGTCGGGGAATTCTTTAATGACTAGGATGGGAATTTATTAATAGGAAAGTTGTGTTTGTAAGAACAGTTTGTCTCAAGTTACGGATCATAAGGAATTGCATAATTTAGATATGGTAAAGGAAAGATCTGAAAGTTTTGTTTTTCTCGGAGGTTAAGTTCTAGAATTAGAATCATCGTGAACAAGGAAAAGAAACAGCTATTGAGATTTCATGGGATCAAGATCATATGCAATGCTCTTCTACAAATACTTGCATACTTGTATAGAGTTTGCTACTGAAATAACAAAGCTTGCTTGCTACTGAAGTCAATCTAGATGACGTGGCACCCTTTGAAGCAGGGGACAGCTAAGACAAGAAGAAACTCTGCGAACAGTATCTTGAGTAATCTGAGTTGCTCAGAGACTGGCGAGAACGATGTAGCGATCTGACACAGGTGACAGAGACAGGGAAAGGATCAGGCTGAAAGTAATCGATAAAGAGGAGAGTAAACACGGGACATTTACAAAGAGGGTAAATGAATCAGCAAAACAGGTCTTGTTGATACATATAAAAAAAGTTTGTTTTTTGCAACGACATGTAGCGATAATTCATGACAAATGTTATGCTTTACTTAGATTCTTTTCAACGCTCAGTCTAGAATTAAGATTTGAACAGAAGACAAAAAAAGTTAACCTTCTTGATGTGCAAAGCGTATCTCAAGTATCAAGTCATGACTCAAATGTGAACAGTCTCAGCCAAATTAAATTTCAGAGGCGTATCAACATCATCAATCACCTTCAAGATCTGTAACTTACCTAACCAACTAAAAAAAATAAGATCTTTATTAACCTTTAGCTTCTCTTATGGCAGACTCTTCATCTTTTTCTTTGCAGTGTTGCCATTGGAGACGCCATGTGTTCCCAAGCTTCAGTGGCGAAACAGAACCTTTCTCAGTCACCTTCTCAAGGTCTTCTCAGAACTGATTAGTTGTTCTGATTCCATTGATCAAAATATTCACATGAATGCATAAAATGCTTGGTTCTCACTATTAGTCATGGATGTGCTAATGCTATAAGTTTACCTTAATGATTTGGTGGAAACAATCATTTTTTTTTTTTTAATATAGGTTGAAAAGATCGCTATGAGCATTCCAGATGACTTGAATTCAACACCATCAGGAGATTCAGACGACAATCTGGTTGGAAACAATGCTCATATGAGAGTCCGGGGGAAAATGTCTATTCCTATCCAAACAATTTCAATCGTGTCAAATACAACCCGAACAAATTGTCAGTGCTAAATACGACCTCAACTATGTTAAAATTCAAATAACCTACCTGGACTTTTTACAACTTGCCTAAATCTACATTGACAGTAACAAAAGTTAGTCAACCGTTAAAAATCAAAACGACGTCATTTTGATTTTTATTAATTTTTAAAAAATATGTTCCTTCCGGGACTCAAACACATGGCTTGTAACACTTTAAATCGACACGTTAACCACTAGACTAAACCAACATTTTGAAATAATACTACAAATCAGAAATTATATATGCTACTATACTTTTTAATCTTCTCTAATTAAAACGTTGGTTATTATTGTTTTTTATTTTTATAAATATATTAACATATTTGATAAATTTATATATACTAAAATATAAAGAATAAAATATTTATAATGATACAAAATTAAATATATTTCATATTTTGAAACTATTTTTTTGTTTGTCAGAATTAGTATAAGTTGAATATACTTTGCGAAAATAAAATAAATTACCATTCAAGTTTTAAATTTTTATGATTGAAATTTTTCAACTTATACTAATTCTGACAAAGAAAAGAAATTAACATTCAAGTTTTAAATTTTTAAAATAATTTATATGTGGGCATTTTATAAATAGTTTCAAAACATGAAATATATTTAATTATGTATAATTATAAATATTTTAGTATATATATATTTATCAAATATGTTAATATTTTATTATAGAAATAAGAGGACCATTTTCTTTTCATCAATACATCTCACAAAGTGATGTCAGTAAATAAAGAAGTGGGCCACTCTTCTTAGTTGCTTTGTTTTGGGCTTAACGAATTTAGATTAATGGGTTCCATACGTTTTGTTTGTGTCCTGATAAAGTTTGTTATGTCCACATATTATACCAATCACTTTCTCCGTCTTCATCAATTACCGTCTTCGATTTCTACGATTCTTAGAGCATCACTAGATTTTATAATTGCGCTAAGCGCGAATCTGTATTAATAGTGTAGTTAAATTTTAAAATAATTTTAAACAAAAATAGTAATTGATTAATATATTTTTTTTCATTTAAAATATGATTTTTAATGTTGTATTTATGCTTTATTATAAAAAGGTATGACTTCATCCCTTAGACATCATCCTTTCATTCACCCACAGATTAATTGCATATTTTTCAATTTTTTTCTTCATGTGGCACCGCTGAAGGAGTTTAGTGTCTGCCATGAGATCATTGTCGAAGATGAGCACATCCACTCATGATGCGGAAGGAAAAGAAGATGACCAATGAAGTAGAACATAAGAGTATCTATGTAGCATCTAAAAGGTAAACTCCTATGAAAGTGTCATGCTTTCTTACTTCCCTATATATTTTTTATAAATATTTGCCTATACCTTATATAACATAGATGGCTGCAGGAAGCCGTGTCATTTGCACACTAAAACACCAGTTGGTTTATCTCTTTCACTCAAAAATACATGTCAAGTCTGAATATTAGTTTATGCCAAGTATATGGCTGTAGTTGAGCATTGTCTTTAGCCAATAGACTACGTTTTGGACCTTCTGGAGATTCTGTTGGAAAGAAAAGGAATAGAGTTTAGTAGGTTTGATCGAAAGTTAGCTCAGAAGACCAGATAGAAGGTGATGAAGGACTCAGTGAAGCCAAGAACAAAACAGTAAGTAAATGGATAAATTTCTGACAAAATCCTAAACTCTGTTTGAATCGAGCATAAAGTCAAAGATCTTTATGACTATATGATGTATCAGGTTGACAGGTTCTGCTTATGTCTCTGAAAGCTGGAGTCGATATGAATCCAACCGCATCTTCACATGTCTTAATGGTATCATTTCTCTTCAAGTTTGCGTTTAAATTCTTCTTGATTATGAAGAGTTGATTACTTCTCCGTTTCTTGCAATGCTTAGGAACCATGGTGGAGTCCGACAGTGGAAGAGAAAGCCAATTATATGAGAATTCATCGCATAGGGCAGAAAAGGACGGTATGTGGAAGCAGCTGCATCTATCTCTCAAATAACATGTTTTATTGTTGGATGCTGCTGCCCAGGTTACAGACTTATAGTGGAGGAACGACGATGTGAATTCGAAGTTGAATATTGCAGAGATGGAAGAAGTCGAAATGGAACTTTTGTGTTTCCTTTAAGAAATAATGCGGAAGATGACAGTTTTTTTATTAAAGTTTCATAACTTTAATTAAAGTAACCAGGTTTTTCCGGACGAGGACTACATAATGTTTATGTTAATAAGATCAAAACATGTTCATATTAGATGGAAAACACTTAGAGTTGGTCATTATGTAACGTAGATTAACAATATTCGTAACTAGACCAACCGAGCTAGAAAAACAAAATCATTAAGAGTATACAGTTTAATTTTAGGTCTCATGCTTAATACCAGCGTTAGGTTAACTTATGATGCAAGTTAGGGCTGCTAACAGATGAAGGTATTGTGATATGCGAAGTTAAAGTAGTATAAAAAACACAATCCACCTTTCTTACAATATGACAACATTTATTTATAACAAACAATTCAAGCCCACACGATGTGAACTTCAAACTGTATCAATCGGTTCCAAATGTGAGAAGTCTTCACATTCCAAGTAATGCTTTCTCTGACTGGATTAAATAACATCTAACTAACCCCATATGTTAAGACTGAAGAACATTAGCTCTTATAATTATCTGATGCAAACATATTGGATCTTATATGCACTAAATCCAATCTTAGACACATCCGGTAGTCCCAATAGGTTGGTTTCTTTATCCACTAAATCTTACACATTGAATCCAATCTATGGTTTGTTAGTCTCAGCATCATTTGAATCATTTTTTTATTGAGAAAATGTGTGTGTTTTCTGCATACCAATGAATTCTATAAATAAATATAGAAAGATAAGAAAAAAAATCCATAGTTGGTGTATAGAATTGAATCGGTTGCGGTTCTAAAGATTTATCCAAATTACTATCATAAGACAAATTGATGATTTTTTTAACAAAATAAGAAATGATTATATTGTAACTAAATTATAGTTACATTTTCAGAATTTTTATTCAAATAAAATATATTTTAATATTTTACTAAAACAACTAAAAAAATATTTATCAAATATGTTAATATATATATAAAAGTCAAAAACAATAATAACCAAAGTTTTAATTAGAGAAGATTAAAAAGTATAGTAGCATATATAATTTCTGATTGTAGTATTATTTCAAAACGTTGTTTTAGTCTAGTAGTTAATGTGTCTGTTTAAAGTGTCACAATGCATGAGTTCGAGTCGTCGTTTTGATTTTTAACGGTTGACTAACTTCTGTTACGGTCAATGTAGATTTATGCACGTTTTAAAAAGTTTAGGTAGGTTTTTTGAATTTTGACATAGTTCAAGTCGTATTTGGCACTCACAATTTGTTCGGGTTGTATTTGGCACAATTGAAATTGTTTGGGTATGAATAGACACTTTTCCCGAGAGTCTGTTATGTCTGGAATTAAATGAAGTGAAGATGGTAGTCTTTCTTGTATGAAAATTACTAGTGGTGACTAGAGATCCCTCTAGGTATGGAAGTAAACATCAGGTGGTTTTCTGACTTGTGGTTTTCTGACTTCCTAAACCAGTGAACTTTACAGACAGATATGTTACAGATTTTGTCTGCCAGAGAGTGTTTACACTTCTCTACTGTCACTGTTCTTCGTTTGCAATTATCTCAAGACTGTTCCAGATTGCATTAAACAACTTCCTGAAGTAAAACAGCTTTCACTTTATGAATGTCGTTGTCTTGTATCGTTACCTCAGCTTCAAGATTCCCTCTCATCTCTAGTTGCAGACTGCAGAGAACTGGGTTTTACTTGAGACAATAGATGGCTCCTTACACAATCCAGAGATCCTTCTGAATTTTTTAAACTGCGTCAACTTGAATATGATAAATTTTTTTTTGTGCACCATGATAATTAATATAAACTAAGCGAGAGTTTCTTGGTCGGCGGTGGAGAGTATGATAATTATTATAATTATTGTATAAATATTGAGCCTGGCTTATTTGAAGCAGTAATCTAGTGAGTGGCGACTTGAATCGCAGTTTGAGATTACGATCAGACTAGAACGTTCACTACATGTTACCCGAGACGGTTTAACGATTATTCCGTATTTGCATCAGGTTTCTTGGTAGGCAAGAAAGTTGTCAACTTCCCCTGTAGAGATCTTCGAATGCTTTTGGTTCTGTCGTAATCTGGTGATGGAAATGAGAAACATTCAAAATCCTGATCTTCCTCGACCTTTCATTTCAGGAATAGATATTTTGACAAAATCCTGGACTGCATCACACGTCACTGGAAGCTGCTTTTTTCTGACACAGTCCCGGATTGCATTAGGAAGGCCTTTTCTAAATATATTCAATCAGTTTTTGCTCCCACTATGCACAGAATACAATAATTTATGTAAAAATGCATTTCTTGACTGTTTCTCTCTACATAAAATGTCAAGACTTAGCTGTACTCTTATCTCTTTACGCGTCTTTCCTCTTTTCAGATATTATTTCTTCTTCAGATCTGGAAGCTTTGTGATCATTTTCTTCTGTGTTGTTATTCATGGCTTCTTCTTCATTTCTGTCTAGCAGTTGGTTGTATCACGTCTTCCTGAGCTTCCGTGGTGAGGACGTGCGCAAAGGCTTTCTTAGTCACGTTATGAAAGAGCTTAAAAGCAAGGGAATCATACTTTTTGTTGACAATGAGATCAACCGAGGTGAATCTGTCGGTACAGTGCTTGTAGGAGCAATAAGACAATCAAGGGTTGCCGTTGTTTTGCTCTCCCGTAACTATGCTTCTTCAAGCTGGTGTCTGGATGAGTTAGTGGAAATCATGAAGTGCAGGGAAGAGGGTCAACAAACAGTGATGACCATTTTCTACGAAGTGGATCCATCTGATGTTAGGAAGCAGACCGGAGATTTCGGGAAAGCCTTTGATGAAACCTGTGTGGGAAAAAAAAGAAGAGGTGAAGCAAGCATGGAGGCAAGCTTTGAAAGATGTCGCTGGTATAGCTGGTTATGACTCTAGAAACTGGTTCGCTCACTTTTACTTCCACCATCATATAGCTACTTTTCATGATGTTTGTTTTAACGAGTAGCCATTGTTTTGTTTAGTGGCAGTGAAGCTGATTTGATTAGCAAAGTTTCCTCAGATGTTACGGCTGTGTTGGGTTTTACACCATCAAAAGACTTTGATGACTTTGTTGGCATAAGACTTCAAATCAGGGAGATAAAATCCAAGTTGATCCTACAACCAGAAAAAGTTAAGGTGATTGGGATTTTGGGTCCTGCCGGGATTGGTAAGACGACCATTGCCAGGGTTTTATACAACCAACTCTCTCCTGGTTTTCCATTCAGCACTTTTTTGGAGAATATCAGAGGAAGTTCTGAGAAGCCTTATGGTAATGACTATCATTTGAAGTTGCGTTTGCAGCAAAATTTGTTGTCTCAAATATTCAACCAAAGGGATATTGAGGTTCGTCACTTAGGAGTGGCTCAACAAATGTTGAGTGGCAAAAAGCTGTTGGTTGTTCTTGACGAAGTTGATAGCTTGTGGCAACTAGAGGCAACGACAAACCAGCGTGAATATTTTGGTCCGGGAAGTATGATTATCATTACAACCGAAGATATAAAACTTCTCAAGACACTCAGGCGGGGGACTGACCATATCTACAAGATGGAATTTCCAACTACAACTGAGTCTCTTCAGATCTTCTGCCAATATGCCTTCGGTCAAAAAGTTCCAGATTATGGTTTTGAAAGGCTTGCTTGGGAAGTTACTCAGCTTTCTGGTAATCTTCCTCTAAGCCTGAGAGTCATGGGATCGTATCGAGGAATGTCCATGGACTACTGGATAAATGCACTACCAAGGCTCAGGTCTAGCCTTGACACAGAAATTGAATCAACTCTAAGATTCAGCTACGACTGCTTAACTGAAAAAGATAAAGCTCTTTTCCTGCATATTGCATGTTTCTTTGTTGGTTGCGAGGTTGATACCATTACCAATTGTCTTGAAAAAAAGCGGTTTGGACGTCAACCATGAGATTCGAGTCTTAGCTGATAAATCTCTTATATCTAGAGGATACAATTTTAGAAGTTATCTTATGATAAGTATGCATAGTCTACTAAAACAAATGGGTAGAGAAATTGTTAAGAAACAGTCTTTGGAGGAGCGACAGTTCTTGTGGGATACCACGGAAATTTCTGATCTAATTGATGAAAATAAAGTAAGTCTTTATTTTTTTTACAACACTGATTTTTTTCTGCCTTTTCTTTTAACATCAGTAATTTTTTCTGCTTTTTTAAAAACTTTTTCTATAGTAGACGAGTAGTCTTCTGCTTCGTTGATTTGTAAGCGGTTCGTTGATTTGTAAGCGGAGATTTATTAGTTCTTTTTGAATAATCAATTCTAGGGTACTGGAAAAGTTCTAGGCATATCGTTGTGTACTACAGAGATGGGGGAAATCCAGTTACGTAAAAGCGCTTTTGATAGGATGAATAACCTCCAGTTTCTACATGTCTATAAAACAATATGCATACCCGAGGGCCTCAACTGTTTCCCCAACAAACTGAGACTTATAGTTTGGTTCAACTGTCCATTGAGATTTTGGCCTTCCAAGTTCTCTGGCAAGTTTCTTGTCGAACTAATCATGCCAGAGAGCAATTTTGAGAAGCTTTGGGAGGGAATCAAAGTAAATATATCTATCAGATTATCTTTTTGTTGTTGTCTTGCGTGTAAAACCCGATTAGTCATTTCTCTAATTACTTGTCTCTCTCTTTTTTCTGGTACAGCCTCTCCAATGTCTCAAGCTGATGAATTTGAGTGGATCTCGGTATCTGAAAGAGATTCCAGATCTCTCAAAAGCAACGAGTCTGGAGAAATTACATCTCAGTGGCTGCGAAAGTTTGTTAGAGCTCACTAGCTCTATCGGAAGGTTAATCAATCTCGAGGAATTAGACCTTACTAATTGCTCGGGTTTGAAAGAGTTCAGTGGTTGCTCGAGTTTGGAAAAACTTAGTGGTTGTTGGAGTTTGAAAGAACTCAATCTGAGCTATAATAAAATAGAGGAAATGCCATTATCAATAAGTATTTGGTCTTGTCTTTATCGACTGGATATTACAGGGTGTACACACATCAAAGACTTCCCAAATGTTCCAGACAACATTATAGAGTTGTGGTTGTCCAAGACAGGGATAGAGGAGGTTCCTCCATGGATTGAGAATCTATTTCGTCTGCGTAAACTAATTATGCGTGGATGCAAGAAGCTGAATACTATATCTCCAAACATTTCCAAGTTGGAGAATCTTGAGTATCTTGCTCTGAGTTTAAATGATATTAGTCGGTATGATTATGAAGAGATATATGTAAATAATACTATTCCAGATTGCATCAGCCGGCTCTCTGGACTAAATAAGCTTGACATCACAGAATGCAGCAGGCTCGTAGCACTTCCACCACTTCCATGTTCCCCTCTAACTATAGATGCAAGATACTGTTTGCACTTGAAGAGAATAGACTCTTTTTTTCAAAACCCAAATATTCGCCTAAACTTCGCTAACTGTGTTAATCTGAATCAAAAATCCAGAAGTCTTATCCTGACATCAGCTTGCAAATATGCACTTTTACCGGGTGAAGAAGTGCCTGCACACTTCACTCACCGAGCTACTTCAGGTTCTCTAACAATCAATTTGACTCCAAGACCTCTTCCTTCATTCTTCAGATTCAAAGCTTGCATCTTGCTGTCAAAAGGTAACATTAATCTCGAGGATCATAATGATGAAAATTATGAGAATTTATTGAAGGGTGTGTCTTGTCGAGTCAGTGGCAAACATAATGGCCTCATTGTCCGATATGTATCAACCAAGCTTCATCATATGCCAGATTTATATCTAGACAATCTGCATATATTTGAGGATTCCTTCACTTTAAACGAGGATTGCACTGAAACCGAAGAAACCACTTCCAGTGAGCTCTCTTTTGTGTTCATAGTCCATGGCACAACCTGGAAGGTTAAAGGCTGTGGTGTACGAGTTTTGGAGGTGGTCCCTCATTGTATTCTTGGCGGAAGAGTGACTGAAGATGAAGAATGTATGGGCACAAACATAGACGCAAAGAATGAAAATGCAGGTGGTAAGGATGACGAAAAAGGAAGATGGTGATGATTATGCTGATGATGATGATGATGATGATGATGATGATGATGATGATGATGATGAAGAGGATTATGAAGGTGGTGCAAGATATAGAGAATTATGTAAATGAGAATGATGCTGGATTTTCTGATGTTGTAATCCCCATAGACACATAGAGGCACAAAAGAACTGAAGAATGAGAAGAATCTGGAGGTGATGAGGATGCAGAGACGAGTAGCTGGAATCGAATGAGGTTAATCCTTGTGTAGGTATGTGGAAGTTGTGTTGTTGTTGGTAACGGTGCGATCATGAGCGAACCTGTAGTAATAGCTTCTGGGAAGGTTTGATTTTCTTCCTTTTCTTTGCTCTATTTTGCTTATATTTCTATTAACAAAGTATATAGCTTCCGATACGTTCATTCAATTGTTATTAGTGCTATTTTTGTATGTGTACATGCACCTTCTTGAAGAAAGAGAGTTACGGTTGACATTGCCAAGAAATTCAATGTATGTGTGCATTTATGCGTTTTGTAAATACAGTGATTGATCGCATTTTCTTGGATTGAAGAATCAGATTCTTGGTGTTTGTGTTGATTATTTGCTCTTTAGGTTCTTTTTCACTTTCAGTTTATTAGATTTATGAAAAGTGATATAAAGGACTGTGGTTTATTTGTAAACTGACATATCCCAAAACCAAAGAAAGTCCTCTGTCACCGTCTAGTGGCACCGAACAGTTCGATCGATGAGTTAATAAGGAAATGGTGTCTAGTCAACAAATAACATCTGATGACATAGCCCTTGAACTGTAACTAGTTATGACATAGACTCGTATGATGTTTCCTCTCCCTCCTGAGTTTAAGATCAGACAATTTGTGCAAATGAGCTGCGCGTTGTTTGTTGCTGGAATCCCTGATTCGGTCACATAGTTGACAGAGATAGAGAGAGGACTAGACTGAAAAGTAATCGATGAAGAGGAGAGTGTAAACAGGGGACATTTATGAAGCTTGTAAAGCAAGGATTAGGTCGTGCAGTGACAAAAGCAGAAGCGGTTTTTACTGTGGTGAACAGGCCACAAATGGAGTTGAATGAATCACCAAATCATGTCTTGTTGATACATAAAAAATCTATTATTTTTTTTGAAAAACTTACTCGTGATACATAAACAATAGTTCGTTTTTGAAAACTTACTCGTAAATAGTCGTAGAAAGTTAAAAAAGATATAAGGGACGAAAAGGGCCTCATGAGGGCCAGAGTTCTGCTACTCCTATTTCATTTTGTTGTTGTTTCTGATTCATATATTCGCCACTGCCACAAAACAGGTGCTGTGTAATTTAGGGATCTAAATTATAGACTGAACATTGACAAGAATCGGAATTTATAGACTGAACATTGACATTTAGCGACAAGTGGAGATGATTCATGTCAAATGTTTAACTTGTCAAAGTTCAGTCCACAGTTAAGATTTTGAGAAGACGAGTTTAACTTTATATGTGAACACAAGGCAAAAAGTCAACTTTCTTGGGGCTGTTCTTTTGCTCACCCGGGTGATCCATCTGGGTGAAGATGCAAATTGATGTTCGTTTAGTACACTAAAATACTACATCTAGATGGATCACCCAGCTGAATTTTTAAAAACTCATATCAAATTCTCATCCAAATGAGG
>JABAYD010067963.1:0-23450 GCA_014822095.1 Diplotaxis tenuifolia | reverse complement strand
ATTTGTTGTTTTGATACAAAATATCACTACAATATCACATATTGAATTATATAACAAAAAAAATATTAAAGACAATTTTAAATCAAATCTAAACAATAATTTTAAAATCAAGTAGTTTTAGAAAATCTGTCGACAATCCACAATAATTATGTAAGTTTTGGCATCTAATCATATTTAGAGTATATATGCAAATCTTTGTCTTAATTATCCAATTTTTGTGGCGAAAACATAAATTTAATCGAATACTATGTATATACAAACACTAACATGATCATTCACAAAATAAAACGATTTTTCTCATTAAAAGAAATTGATGGTTTTCTTTAAAGGCGTCACATTTTTTCATAACTAGATGGCGAATTAAAGTGAAAGCTCTTTGTTCGTGCTGTGAAAATGGTGAGTTTTATTTAAATCTACCGTAATATTAGTTCAATCAAGTACATGAGTGTTCTAAGTCTATCTCAAGGTATTCTTACATGTCATACTTGGTTTCTTTCTTTCAAGAACGCATCACCTCAGGACTCCATAAACGACCTGAAAATTAAAGATGTAAGCAAATGTATAGCTATAATTTAAATATCCTTCTTCTCGTCTTGCCTACAAATCAATATCCAATTGCTTCAGAGACAAGCCACGATGGTAATACATTGTTTCTGAATATATAAGCACCAAGTCTTGCACACACACACACACACTTTGTCATCCCCTTTATCATATTAGCCTTGCACCTCATATATAAAAAATGATTCTAATAATATTTGAGGAAATACTTACAGTAGTTTCATTATTAGTTATGGTAGCGTCTTCATCGGGTTTGAACCAAATTAAAGGAGCTACATGTCCTCTATCCCTAAAAATCAGTTTAAATACTTTTTTGTAACTGTAAAAAAATAAAAATTGCCCATTTAAGCAATTAGAACATTTATTACTTGAAGAGCTACTTCTATTTAAATAAATATTTCATCATCTAAAACTAATTATTAAGATAAATTATATACATAATTATATATTAAAAATTTATATTATTAAAATACAATATTTTTGAGTATTTTTATGTTTTACAAATATTTACAGCCATATCACTTTTTTAAAATAAAACTTAATTAATGTATGTTACTATATTTGATTATACTGAAAATTGGCAATACAAATATTTAGTTACAAGATAGATTTCCTTATATAAATCTTTATATATCTATGTTTATTTTATTAAGAGATTGCAAAGTACTCAATGAAAATACAAAAGCTAGCAAAACAACACCTAATTACGAGGTCCATAAGAACACTTAAACAGTTAAACCTATTCATATCAAAACCTATAGTATGCATAACAACAAATCATCAAGGAATACAAATTTATAACTACTTGAAAATAACTTACTTTATCTACACTATTAAATATAAGATGTTTGAGAGTATTTAAAGTAGTGTTATTGCCTTTTAATTTAAAATAAAAATGCAAATAAAATCTTATTTAATTGATACATTTCATATTATATAGCATATTCTTATTTAATATTACTTTATTTCTATTTTTCTACAAAATATTTTGCTTTTGCTATACGTTTTGGCATAGCTTATATTTTCTCTTATATACTAAACTTCTTAACTATATATATAGGTTATATTTATCTTATATAGTAAACGTCTTTTACTATATATATATATAGGTCATATTATGTTCTTTATTATGATCACAGTTAAACCTTAAAATATATATGGGTCAAAATTTTATTTTCTATAAATGGGTAAAATATTCATTTGTTTATATACAGAAGAAATTAATTTTTTTTAGTGTGATCATTTGCTACGAGTCACGAGATATTTATCAAGTAAAAATAAGTTAAACAAAGGATATTATCATTTCTGTTATATACTAACTAAATTTGGGCCCGTTACGTTTCAACGAACTTTGTTTGATATATTGATTAATAAAAATATTAAAAAATATTATATTAGATTTTTAAGATTGATTGTGTATATGTTATGTGAGACTTATAGTATAAGTAATGGTTTGTTTTCATAAATAAGTTTCAGTTAATATTTGTTTTTATAGTCATGGTGCATAGATAAATTGTTATCATCTTGGTACAGAGAGTTAGAAAAAACATTCATACTTAAATTTTTTAACATGATCTAACCAGAAATAGGAATTAGAATTAAAAAAAAAATTGAAAGTTAAATTGGGCCAAAAAGTAATGACAACATTATACACTTTCTTATGTACTAATTTAATGCTTTTATTAAACTTATATGATGTTATACTTTCATGATTCATTATTTATTAACGATACATTTTCATAATAAAAGTTAAATTAAAATGAATTATAAAATAATATACTAGAATTTTTAAAAACGTAATGATGAAATTTAATTTTTGGTAATTCTCTCAAATAAACAATTTTTAAGTTTTTCTAACAAAAATAGATCTCAAAAACTAAAATGACCAAAATAGCATTTTTTATTTTGAAAATTTTTAAGTTTTTAAAATTTTTTTTAAATTTGAAATCCTTTCCCAAAATCATACTCTTCATCTAGACAAAAAAAGTTTAAGATTAGTTAACCCAATGGGTAAAAATGTCTATTTACTAATTTTTTTTATAAAACATTTAAGTCTATATTGATCACTTTTACTTTTTAAATCTATATTTGTGACAAAAACTTTTTAGGTCTATCTTAGGGATTTTTTCTTTAATTTTTTACTAAACATATATGCGGTGACAATTATAATAATCATTTTTATAAGCATACATGAAATATATATATATATATAAATAAATAAATATATATATATATATATATGTATGTATCAAGCATGTCTTTGATTTATGTATTACCAAACACATAGAACCAATCATGAAAACATCATAATTTTTTCTTAATGTAATATCTTTAGTATCATGCTTTTCATCAAATTCATTTTTTTAAATAGTATTAAATAGGCAATTTTATTTTTGTTGGATTTAAAAAAAGGAAAAGTTTATGTTTTGTAAATCAAATTTTTATTTAAAATAAAATAAAAGAAAAAAATATTATCAGATACTTTTTTACATTTTTGTTTAGAGTTTTAGACAAAGAAAAATATTATCATATAATCTTATAAATTATCTTCTATTTAGTATTTCAGAAAAATGTAATTGCTATCAAAAAATTATTTTTAGTTGCTATTAAATAATTTTAAAATAATATTTTTTATAATTCATATCAATACTATTTTTAAAACCTAGTTTTTTAATTAAATAATTTTTAGCACCATGCTCATCATCAAATTCTCTTTTAATATATATTATCAAATAACTTTTTACAATTTTTCTTGTTCTAAAGATTTTAAAAATATAAGACGAATCTCTTTTGTATAGGATTTTTCTTTTTAAAAGGAAAACAACTATTAAATATCCTTTACAGTCTTTAAGGTGTTAAAAAGAAATTAAAATTACATAATCTTTTATAATTATATTTTGTCTAGGATTTAGAAATTAATAACTAATATCAAATAAATATTTCCAGCTAATATTAAAATATTCTGAGAATTTTATGAAAATTAAATATTAGTATTTGTTTACTCAAGAACTAATATTATGAGTAAAGTAAAATTACAATTAATATTAAAATATCAATCAAAATATAATTCTAGAGTACACCTAACATTAAAGTATTATACTCTTTTTCTTCTTATAATTTTAAAACATGACACAATATTAAAAGAATAATTCCTATCAAATAATATTTTTCAATTATTTTTTGTTTAGGTTTTATAATTGAAAATACTATTAAATAAAACAATTACTATAAAATAATCTATCACAATTATATTGTCTTTAGCATTTTAGAAAAACAAATTAGTATTAAATAAATTACTTTACAAAAAAATTTAGTTTAGGATTTGTGAAAAGAAAACTAAAATTAAACACTTTATAATATTTAATAAAATTCATATTTATTTTCAAAATTCGTTTATTAATATTTTAGTTTATATAACTTTAGTTATGAAATGTTCTTACACATCTCATAGTATTAGAATAAAAATTATTATCAAATAATCTTTTAAAATAATATCTTTAAGATTTAAGAAAAGAAAAATTAGTTACAAACCCTAAATTATTTTACAAATACTTTTTGTTTAGGATTTTTTAAAAGAAAAACTTGTACAACCCAATAATCTTTGCCTTTTACTATTAAATAAAATTTTAAATATATATTTTTTAAATTCTTTTTATTATCTTAGTATATATATTTTTAATCATAGATATTTTAACATATGTCAGAATATTATAAATAAAAATCTTATCAAATAAAATTTTGCTATTATTTTTTTCTTTAGGATTTAAAAATGGAAAGTTACTATTAAATAATTTACATAAATACTTTTTAACAATTTTTGTTTTTGTCATTATCTTAGTATATGTATTTTAATTATAGGATAACTTAACACATGTCACAATAATAATTATATATTTAAAGTGTGTCACAATCGTGTTAATTTACAACTTTAAAAAAAAAGATATTTCATTTTAAATTTTATTTACAGTTGACTTTTTAGAGTTAATTTTATAAATATATATCTAATATTTATCTTAAATAAATTAGTATTCAATAAATTATTTGTAAAATTCGGTTCTGATATAGGTTTTGGTAAAATAAAAATTACTATAACTTTTTAAAAATCTTTTTTATATGAAATTAGCATAAAACATTTTTTTCCTTTTTTAGGTTTTCATTTTAGAAAATGAAAATTACAATTTAATCTTCTTATTTCCTTACATTTTTCTTTTCTTCATGATTTTAGGAAAGGGAAATTAGTATCAAATAAATTATTTGTACAAATTAGTTTTGGTATATGTTTTGTTAAAATGAAGTTTTTTTTAAATTATTTTTTTGATGTCAAATTTTTTGGCTTATTATCTTTCTAATTAGGATTTGAATAAATGAAATAACATTAAACAGTCTTTGACATTTTTACGTTTAATATTTTTAAAGGATAATTAAAAAAACTTACAATTATTTTCTATTTATTATTTGAGAGGAGGAAGGTCAATGTTAAATATTGTATAATTTTAATTTTGTATAGGATTTCTTAAAAAAATAATAACTGTTATAAGAAAAATAAGCATTAACAATCTTTGATATTTTTAGGTACACTTATTATTTTTTTTTTATTTTATAGAAGAAAATTAATGTTCAATTTAAAAGGATAATTACAATTTCCTACAATTATCTTTTCTCTATTACTTACTTATGTAACACATGTCACAATATGAAATATATAGTTTTCATGTGTCACGATCATGTTAATTAGTAACTTTGAAGAACCAAACTCATATAATAAAATAAACAAATGTAATAGCTTTATTAAAAAAACAATTCTGCACTTCTAAACCGAGTGTCATAATCTAGTTTTCATTAAAACACAATTCTAAATGTATATGTACGCTATTGACATAAATAGAGTGCTTAATTGAAAAATTGAGGCTGAATTTTAGAAGATATATGTATCATTTACGAGTTTGAGGTTAAATTCATAATAATTAAAAACACAAAAGACCAAAGTTTTAAAAAGGAGAAATCACTATTATTGCCCAAACTATCAATTTACAATACAGAGAACTCGTGGCGACGATTCTAGACAGTCAGATCTAAACGGAACTTGCTAGGAGAACACAAGGAAACCTTGTGTTTGAGAACCTTGACACAAAGATGAATCATGAAGGAGATGTACATCCCCATACCCATTTATTTCATCTAGCTCTAGATGAGGCCGACCAAGGACTGCAAAACTGGACTACATCATCATCATGTTTTTCATCTTGATTTAGATCTTCTTGTAAAATGATTTGTTTTACAGAAAAAAGAATTGTATGAAACCGACAAAAAAAAATAAGAGATAAGAAAAGAGAAAGAAAAAAAAGATATTGATTTGTGGCCAAAGAAATTAAGAGATAATAGAAAAAGAAAATGATGGGAATACAAGAAAAAGTGGTAAAATGAGAGAAAAAAATGTCTTAGTAACACAAAACTGCCTTAGACTGTAAAACAAACTCAATGTAATTCTTACATAACATTTAGTTGCAGAATAAGTTTAACTTATCTCACGATCGAGTGGTACTCAAAAAACTAGGGAATCCATAAGCATGCAATGTCAGGGGATAAGTGAAACCACAAGCAAGGCAAAACATTGTTTTTAGTATACTTATGTTTTTGCAAACATGAGATTAACGTCTGACTACAAAGCATTATTTTGAGTGACGCAGGCGAATTAACATATTTAGACGAAATAACGAGAAGGGTGTTCAGCGCAGAGGAAGTGGTGTGAATCGAGGCCTCCAAGTTATATCCGGCTGTGAGAGAGAGAGAGAGAGAGAGAAGAAAGTGACTGTGTTAGGGCCAGATTAGTCGAGAGAGACAGTCAGACAGTCATAATCAAGTAGTGATTTTACCAAGCAAATCGAATAGAAGTCCACGTTGTGATCATCAAACTTTTGTAAACCCGTGAACTGGAGTGCAAAACGAGGTCCACATTCCTGCGAAAGAAAGAAAAAATTGATACAATCAAAAACAAGAACCTCTCAAATTGAATTATCAGGGCCTGGTGCTAAAAGCAACCTTAATCTGTGAGCGAACACTAGGAGGAGGTTGTCCTTCAACGGTTTTCTTTAGGAAGTAACTAAACAAAGAGAAGAAGAAAAAACCATTTATTCTTTTGTTCTATATATATAATAATACAATAATCCCACAAGAGATGAAGTGGTTACCCAGAATGTCGAAAAAAAATATAATTATTTTGCTTCTCGAACCATGCAATACTCCTTTGGCTACGGACATCATGGACATAGGGGAACAGCGCTTGAATCATTCTGAAAAGAGAGAGAAAGAAATTCTTAATGAGATACAAAGAAGAAAAAGTATTTATAGTAAGAATAAAGCATTTTAGAATTTGTACTTGGCAGTGCCAACACTGGCAGGAGACTCAAAACCTCTCATCTGAATACGCGGGTAGAGGCCTGTGATGGGATCAGAACGATTCTGCAAATACCAAAAAAAAAAGAGTTGGAGCTAAATTAATCAAGGCAGATTATAGAAATAGACAAAAAGTTATATACCGGAATATCCTCCCGTGGGATGAGATCAATAACCCTGAATATAGCGGTAGCATTATTCAGCAAGTTTACGATTGAGATTGTATCTGCAGCAAACAAAACCACAAGGCAAAGTATATAAGGAGAGGTAGGTCTGTATTATATATCTATACAACAGGAGAAGGATAGGAAACACGAACCCTCTCCGGTATGGTCTGTACGAGCGAGGATGAGAGATGTACAACCATTCTTTCTAGCTAGTGCTATGACCTGCGTTGACCAACATATATAGAGACAAACAAACACGTTTAGACGCTAGAAAAGAAAATATTACAAAACTTTGAAACCAGAGTTGTAGACACTAACAGAATCAAGCATGACGTTGGGCCCTCTGGTCACGTATTTAGAATTGGGGAACACCGAGGCCATCTCTCTCGCGATAAACGGTCCCCTCTCAGGATAGCTTTTCTGACCACATGACCAAAACAAAGAGACACACACCAGTCATGGATCATAACTACTTAATCAAACAAGTATAACTTATTAAGTAGGGGCCTTACAGAGCATGGAAACATATAGGTTGTGATCAAGGTCCTGGGTTGGATCTCACCGCTCAGGATCTTATCTGTTTCCTCCCACTTAAATCCTGACCAGAGCTGCCAAAAAAACACAGGACTTCTCACCAACGGTTCCATAAGTACAATACAAACATACAATTGAAGGGAAGTACATCATCATCATCCAGGCTCGCTATCTCCCTCGGGATCTTCCTCTCTTGCTCTTCCCTGGCCGTTTCCTCCTTCTTCATCTTCCTCCGCATCCTCCTCCGGATCTTCCTCTCTGGCTCTTCCGTGGCCGTTTCCTCCTTCTCCGTCTTCCTCCGGATCTTCCTCTCTGGCTCTTCCCTGGCCGTTTCCTCTTCCATCTTCTCCGGGTCTAGCTATGGCTCTCTCTTCGCAGCTAGGGTTTTTTCCCTTTTATTTATCCACATCATTAATGGGCCTGCTTTGGACTAACCAAACCCAACTCTACTCAGTTACTCTTACTATAAGCGTTCATTCAATATTTCTGTCAATGTGTATGCTTGAGGTCAAGGGTTCAAACAACGTGTAGGTTAATTTGTTTTTTTTCAAAAACTGATATTTAATGGGCTCAAATTTTTTTAATGCTTCAAGACCTAAAATATTCAGGTATGGCCCTGATATGATTATCTACGACAAAGTACGGTTGACCGTTCACGGACCTCCGTGAAAATTATTTATATGTCCCTCTTTATTTTTTATAGAGAAATTTACACAAAATACACGTTTTGACTTTGTAATTACGTCCAAAAACACATTTTGTTTGTGACACACATTTTTCATGTGTTTTGTCTCTTTTACCCTTTTGTTAACACAATTTGTTTTTATTTTGATTAAAGTAAACCAAACTATTTACATGGTTAAATCGACAACAATCATTCTGTTTCTCTTATTTTTCTCTCTTTTCTTAAGTCTAAAAAGAACTTTTTCAGATCTGTGAACTTTAATCTGGCTTATAATTCCAGTTGAAGACAATGAAAAACTCGATTTTCTCTTAATGCAAAGATTCTTGAGACTAGTTAATCTTCTTCGTCCTCGTCTCTACTCCCTCCTCCACGAATCTCTACTCTGCTCAGATCCATTCTCTCAAGCACCACATCGATCTGGATCATCCCACTAACACGACGAAGGTGAAGAGGAGCATGCTTGTTGTCTTCAGGAGACATGGTCTTGGTCCGTCCTTGGCCGCATTCAAACTTCATACATGTGATGAAAGCACTCAAATCGAGAGGGTGTAGAAGGACTGAAGGAGCAGAAGATGGTGGCATGGATCGTGGTGGTGTGGATGTGGTGTGGTGTGGTGTGGATGTGGTGTGGTGTGTGTGGATGTGGTGTAGTATTGGAGATTAGTGATAATGATGTTATATTATATTTAGATAATGATGTAATTTAGAGATAAGTATTATCTTGACCAAAGTCGGTTAAGTTAGAGTTGTATCTATATCTTTGATAACGTGAATAAGAAGGCAAGCAATTCAGTTCTAAATATTTGCATGGTAACAGAGCAGAGATCACAATAAAAGTTTCGTTTTTTCTTTGATTTCTGATTTCTAAAATTGCTAGGTATTCATCATGAGTGAAACAGATGAGACCAAGCAAGTTATGGTGAAACAGAGTACCGAAAAGGTGTTGTCTTCGCCTTATACTCTGTCCTCTTCAGACAATCCAGGCGCTTTAATCACTTCGGTCCACCTGAAGGGTGATAACTACAACGAGTGGGCGATGGAGATAGAGAATGCTCTTAGGGCAAAGAAGAAGATGGGGTTTGTAGATGGAACATTACCTAAACCGGCTCAAGATAGTTCCGATCTGGAATCATGGTTGAGCGTTAATTCTATGATTGTGGGCTGGATCAGATCCTCAATAGAGCCAAGGGTCAGATCAACGGTGACATTCATTACCGAAGCTCACAAGTTTTGGGAGAATTTGAAGAAACGATTTGAAGTGGGGAACAAGGTACGTGTTCACCAGTTGATGGAGCAGTTGGCTCATGTCGACAAAACGGACAGCATGTAATAAAGTACTATGGGCGTTTGGCTATGATGTGGGAGGAGTTGCAGACTTATAAGCCACCTCCAGCTTGCAGCTGTGCAGCAGCTGCCGTGTACGAAAAGAAACGAGAGGACGAAAGAGTACATCAGTTCATCATGGGTTTGGATGATGTCAGGTTTGGTAATGTTGTGACAGCAATCATTGAAGCTGACGAGTTGCCAGATCTTGGTAAAGCTTATGCCAAAGTCATCAGGGAAGAGGCTAGACTGAACACAGCCAAGTCTCGTGAGATTGTGCAACAAAAAGCGATTGGTTTTACTTCTCAGAGAGAAACGCAAGGAGAGACGCGTGATGCTAGTCCTGCAGGATCAGTTACAAGAACTGACAGTGCAAATAATGGGTATGGAAGTCGAGCAAGAGATCGCGTGTGCTCAAATTGTGGAAAGACATGTCACGAGAAGAACAATTGCTGGCAAATAATTGGTTATCCAGAGTGGATGAATGAGAGGAAAGGCAGAGGTACCGGAAGAGGAAGAGGTAGTAGCATGAGTGCCGGAAGAGGAAGTGGTCGTGGTACTGCACTTACGGCTCAAGCTAGTAGTTCATATGGAGCTGGATCCTCTGATCTGACGCCTGACCAGTGGAGAGCTATTACTCAAATCATAAATGAGGGAAGGTCAAGTTCTCAGTCTGAAAAGTTATCTAGTAAGGTTCCTGGAGATGTGATTATAGATTCGGGGGCTTCTCATCACATGACAGGTGATCTCTCTTTGCTTGTCAATGTGAAAAAAATGCTTCCTTGTACTACTGGTTTTGCAGAGTGGAAGATCATTGTCTGTTAAGATGGGTGATATGATCTTGACGGATCAAATTTCACTTAAAGATGTTCTCTTTGTACCAAAGTTGGATTGTACTTTGATATCAGTGTCCAAATTACTAAAGCATTCTAATTGTTTTGCTTTGTTCACGGATACTATATGTGTGTTGCAGGCGACTTTGTCATCATGCTTCTGTTATTTCTTCTAGTTTTTCCTTATCTAGTGTTATGAATAAAGCTTCCTGGAGTCCTTGTGACGTGTGTTTTTGAGCAAAGCAAACTAGAGATGTTTTCAGTGATAGTCTTAATAAAACAAGATAGTGTGGGGACCGTATCGTGTTCCTTCTTCATGTGGAGCTGTGTATTTTCTCACAATAGTGGATGATTTTTCTAGAGCAGTGTGGACTTATTTGCTACTAGCGAAGTCTGAAGTACAGAAGGTACTGCAGAGGTTCTGTTCTTACACTGAAAAATAGTTTGATCAAGATGTTCAGAAAGTAAGAAGCGATCATGGTATGGAATTTATGTGCTTGGGAGAGTACTTTAAACACAAAGGGATTGTTCATCAAACAAGTTGTGTGAACACGCCTCAACAGAATGGGCGTGTGGAAAGGAAGCATAGGCACATTCTGAATGTGGCTAGAGCATTGTTGTTTCAGTCTAAGTTGCCTGTGAAATTTTGGGGAGAGGCAATATCGACTGCAACACATGTGATTAACTTAACTCCAATAGCAGTATTGAAAGGGAACTCGCCTCATGAAGTGTTGTTTGGTAAGAAACCTTCTTATCAACATCTAAGAGTCTTTGGTTCGCTGTGTTATGTTCATAAACGTGACAGAAGCAAAGACAAGTTTGGAGAAAGAAGTAGAAAATGTGTATTTGTGGGATATCCATTTGGAAAGAAGGCTTGGAGAGCTTATGACATGGTAAAGAATGAATTTGTGGTGTCAAGAGATGTGAGTTTCACTGAGGAGATTTTTCCATTCAATGATATTAAGGATGGAGTATGTAGTGACACAAAGAAGGTGTCAGGGGGACCTGACGAGGATTGGGAGATTGATACAATTGCAGAGCACAGTGGGAGTGACTCTCCACCAATAGAGGCCCATGTAGACGCGGAATCCGTGAGTGGAAAAGAAGTAAAAGTGGTGGTCTCCGGTGAGAATATTGCTCAGGAAACAGTAGTAGTAGAAGATAAAAACAGAACAAGGAGCAGAGTGGAGTGAGACAAGAGGTCGCTGAAACACCAGTAGTTGCACCGACTGAACTAGTACTTGGTAGAGGACACAGAGAGAAGATTCCTTCACTCAAGCTTCGAGATTACGTGAACTACAATGCTCGTTGTGTTAAAGAAGAACCCCATCACGATCACACTGGTCCACACACACAATCAGAGTCCTCAACGGTCCAAGGTACAACTCCATATCCTATTAATAATTATATCTCTGATGAAAGGTTCTCTCCTGATCACAAGGCCTTCTTGGCTGCAATAACGAGTAATGTGGAACCAAGAAGCTACCAGGAAGCCGTGCAATATGAGATATGGAGAAATTCAATGAAAGATGAGATTGTGGCATTTGAAGTGAACAAGACTTTCAGCGTGGTGGACTTGCCTCTTGGTAAGAAAGCTATTGGGAATATGTGGGTTTACAAATATAAATACAATGCAGATGGAACAATGGAGCGTCCTAAATCTAGGCTGGTTGCATTGGGAAACCGACAAGTAAAAGGTAGAGACTTCAAGGAGACGTTTGCTCCTGTAGCGAAGATGACCACAGTTCGAAGTTTACTAAGAGTGGTGGCTGGTAAAGGCTGGATTGTGCATCAGATGGATGTTCACAATGCCTTTTTACATGGGGACCTTACAGAAGAAGTTTATATGAAGCTGCCTCAAGGTTTTAAGACTGATGATCCCAATAAGGTCTTCAAACTGCACAAGGCTATCTATGGGATAAAGCAAGCACCACGGTGCTGGTTCTCAACGCTCACAGATGCACTGAAACAGTATGGTTTTAAGCATTCATACGCAGACTATTCTTTGTTCATTTACTCAAAGAAGGGATTTGAGCTTCGGGTGTTAATTTACGTGGATGACTTGTTGGTATGTGGCAATGATATGGAGCTTTTAACTAAGTTCAAAGACTACGTGAATATATGCTTTCATATGAAAGATCTTGGAAAGCTCAAATATTTTCTTGGCATAGAAGTGGGACGTGGTGAAGAAGGTTTTGTTCTCACACAGAGGAAGTATGCATTGGATTTGATAGCTGACACGGGTTTGCTAGGTTCAAAACCTGCAGCAACACCTATGGAACAACAGCACAAGTTGGCGTTAGATACAAGTCCTTTCCTGAGAGATGGTGAGAAGTACAGGAGGCTGGTGGGACGTTTGGTCTACTTGTCCATAACTAGACCTGATATCTCTTATCCAGTACATATATTGTCGCAGTTCATGAAGACACCTAGAGAAGTGCAGTGGGATGCGACATTGAGAGTGGTACGATATCTTAAAGGCACTGCAGGTCGAGGCATTATGTTGAGCTCTAGAGATGATCTCAGTCTATCTGTTTATTGCGATGCTGATTGGTCAGCTTGTCCAACGACCAAGAGATCTTTGAGTGCGTATGTAGCTCTTGTTGGTGATTCACCGGTGTCTTGGAAGACCAAGAAGCAAGGAGTGGTATCACATTCTTCGGCTGAAGCAGAGTACCGGTCCATGGCTCTTGCTACTAGGGAAATTAAGTGGCTCAGGAGGCTGCTGAATGACATTGGAGCGCCACAGAAGGGACCATCGAAACTGTTTTGTGACAATAGGTCGGCGATGTACATTGCAGCTAATCCGGTGTTCCATGAGAGGACGAAACACATCGAATCCGACTGTCATCAAGTAAGAGATGCAATCCTAGAGGGAGTGGTGGAAACGGCTTATGTCAGAACATATGATCAGTTGGCTGATGTGTTAATAAAGGCGCTTGGAATGGAGCAATTTGAAACTCTGTTATTCAAGTTGGGTGTTCGGAATTTTCACACTTCCAACTCGAGGGGGAGTATTGGAGATTAGTGATAATGATGTTATATTATATTTAGATAATGATGTAATTTAGAGATAAGTATTATCTTGACCAAAGTCGGTTAAGTTAGAATTGTATATATATCTTTGATAACGTGAATAAGAAGGCAAGCAATTCAGTTCTAAATATTTACAGTGTGGCGTGGTGAAAGCAGGTGGTCTTCGCTTGTTAGCCTCATCGGTGTCTTAGAACTGAAAGTGATGTTCTTTATTTTCTTCGCGTCGCTTGTGTCCACATGATATGTGTCCACAAGTTTGATATCCACATCCATATTCTGTTCGTTTATAATATTCTGTCGAGATCCACAATACTAGTCATATATGCACACCACCCACTCAGCTCAAGGACTTTTATGTAAACAAACCAAATGTCTATTCATTTTATGTCTAAAACTCAAATGCGTACTCTTATATTGTCCACGGTTTGTTAGCCAATATTTTTTCAAAAATAAAAATTATTAGCATTTTTTCTCTATGTTTTTTGTGCCCACAAGTTTGTTTTACATATTATGGAAAATGTCTAGAAATGGATGTCTGAATATAACGAAAACAAAATTATAATTTTTTTCTTTTTTTGATAAAAAAAATATAATTTATCATACAAAAAAACTAGTTTGGTAATTACAAAACAAAAAAAAAACAACAAACAAATACAGGGGTGAAAAGTTATGCAATAATAGTAAAAAAGAAGAGTATTTGCACTCCATACACATAAAAAACTCATATTTAGCTCGATATTCTATTTCTCTCTTTATCTCTCCTTCCTCCATCTCTACATTTTTCCCCCTAAATTATGTCAAATTCCTAATATTCGTCTTCTTTTGAATTTCTACCAAATTCACTCAAAAAATAAAGACATATCTCAATGTTATCTCTTTGTGCTTTTCCACCATGCAACTAACATTTAACTAAGCTTATTATCCACTTTTTGCATAAGGGCAATTTTGTCTCAACAATTCTGCTCCTCAAGTCTAATATGTCTCTAGATGAAAAGAAAGTCAAAAAGTGTTTAAATATGTAATGCATTTTTTTTATAACAGTCTTTTTTATCAAATTTGTTTATGATATTGGTTATCCATGATCTTTTTGTGTGCAAAAAAGTGATTTCACCTATTTGATAGAAAGCCAAACAATGAGAATTAAATAATAGTAGGGGAATGCTTACTAAACACTCCTTTACTGCTAGACTTGCAGCTCTTTAGTATCAAACCACATTGATCATAAACAATGTAACCTAAGTAGAGCCCTTTTGCAGTTTGGATTATTAGGATCACCACTTTGAAAGATAAAGCAAGTTATTAAAAAGATTAATAACAGATTAATCAATAGATACGTTGCATAAAATCTATGATTCTTGCTCCAGAATCGAGTACCAGAACCGGAAACGAAATCGCTCGGAATCGTATGAGAATAACGATTCTTGAAAAGTGGTGTTTTGGAATTTTTAAAGTTTATCTTGAGTATATTTTACTAAGTTTAGATTTAATGTTTGGGAGAGATCAAAACTGTCAAGCAATCACTAGATCAAGAATCAATACAAAGTCTCGATAGCTTTCAATACAATCAAGTAAAGGATCTCAACGAACCGATTTGCAAAGCCTATCTCTAGAATACACTCCGGTAATCAGATTCTCCTGTGGAAGAACTCACGATCGATACTTCACCGTCGCCGTCTCAAGATCTCCGAGATAAGACATTTTTCTATGATTCTCTCTTTCTCTGATCGTAACAACCGTAACAAACTCTTACGAGTATACGAAGAAGGTGAGCTCTTTCTCCTGTTAGTGATGCTACTCCGTTTTGATTAATGAATCACTCCTTCTGTTTCAGGTTGACGCGAAGGCCCAACCAAGCCCATCCAGAAGCTTATTGTTGTACGGATGACAGAGGACCAGACAAGAGAAAATGACAAACACTCACAATCTCCACCTTTGTCCTTTCATCGTGTCGGAAGAAACCCTAGCCTCTTAACTCTCATCGACGAAATCCAAGTCCACCGATAACTCACCGGAACAAATCAGACTTCAACAACCACTGACCCTCATAATCAGAACCACCGTAGATCACTTTGACCTCCACCAGCCAGACCACACAGATATACCTCTATGCAAAACCTCATCAAAGAAATATCTCAAACCGAAGCACAAGTAGACTGAACAACTCATCAATCAGAGTAAGAAATCCCATGTCTTTACCGTCATCATCAATCATTAATTCAAACAAATTGGAGACGTCGTTTCTCTGAAAACCTGAAAACTAACCTTGTTTTTCTTCCTTTTCTGTGTGAGGTAACCAAAACAACAAAGTTACACACACTCCACCGCATCCAATCAGGCTAAGATCTTGACCAGCTCCAGACCTCTCTGAAACGTCGGACCATGTAAACACTTAAGTAATAAATCAGCTGCATTTCGAGTAATATGCACCTTGATTAGATCAACGCAACCCTCGTGAACTTTATCCCAGATGAAATGGTACTAATATCCATATGCTTTGTTATGCCATGATGAACTGCATTGTTATCTAGGCATGTAGCATTTTGAGCATCACAATCTAGCTTGTAACTCTTGAAATTGAAACCCAATTCCCCGCAAATCATCATTAACTACTTCCCCTCCTTAGTTGCTTCAGTGAAAGCCATATACTCAGCTTTTGTGGTTGATATATAACGCAACTACAAACTACAGTGTGGCTAACTGACAGTTTTCCTCCAACCTTGAAAATATAAGTTGATATTGATCTTCTTCGATCCAAATCATAATTGTAATCTGAATCACTGTAGCCAACAATATCAAACTCTTCTTTCTTAGTAAACGTTAGGAAAATATCCAAAGCTCATGTTAAGTACTTGAAAACCCATCTGACAGCATCCCAGCGAGTTCTTCCTAAAACCTGTATCTGCTGATCAGACAAATAGCAAATCCCAAATCAGGTCGACCCAATCATAGCATACATTAGGTTTCCAACCGCACTTGCATATGGTATCTTGTCCATATAGTTAGCTTCTTCTTTGACCTCTGCATCAGTTAATTTTCTAAGCTTGTGTTGGGAGCTGACCGGAGTAAAAATTGGTTTAGCTCCTTCCATATTAAAGTTCTTCAATACTTGTCTCAAGTATTTTTCTTGCGAGAGTTTTAAGACTCCATTCTTTTGTCACGTATGATATCCATCCCCAAAATACGAGTAGCTTTGCCTAAATCTTTCATTTCAAATTATGACTTTAGGCTTTCCTTAAGCTTTTAAATCATTTTCATACCCTTTGAGGCAACCAGCATATCATCCACGTAGAGCTGTAAGAACACCTTATCTTCCAAAGATTTTCCTTCAAAATACACACACAAATCATGAACACTTTGACTGTAGCTATGTCCCTTCATGAACTCATCAAACCTTTGATTCCACTACCTTGGAGACTGTTTCAATCCATATAAAGACCTCTTAAGTAGACACACTTAGACTTATCCCCTTTCTCAATAAATTGCTCAGGTTGAATCATGTAGATTTCCTCATCCAAGGTTCCATGTAAAAACGTTGTTTTCACATCTAGTTGTTCAAGTTCCATATCTAAGTTAACCACCACTTACAATAGATTCTGAATAGAAACATGTTTAACTACTAGAGAGAAGATTTCGTTGTAATCAATCCCTTCAATATGAGTGAATCCCTTAGCAACCAACCTTGCCTAAAACCTTGGTGGTTCCACTCCGGCAATCCCTTCCTTATACTTGAATATCTATTTACAACCAACAATTCTCTTCTTTCCTCGTCTTTCAACCACCAACCAAGTTTTATTTTTGGCTAGGGGATCTATCTCCTCTTTCATAGCTAGCTTCCAATACTTCCAGTATTTGCTCCTCATTGCTTCTGCCAGGGTTTTAGGTTCTTCAACCTCAATATATTGAGCACACAACAGAGCATACGCAACAACATAATCTCCTCCTTCTTCATACATTGATGGTTTCTTGGTGATTATTTTAACTCTATCTCGTGCTAAAACATAATCACTTAGACTTTCTGCAGATGATCCTTCCTAAGCTTCTTCCGTTTCATTCTGATTTGCAACCTCTGATTCTGAACCTTCAGCTTCTTCTGATTCTGAATTTTCTGCTTCTGAACCAGATGATTCACTATGTTCCTCAGGAAATTCTCCACCTGACCCTGAACCCTCAAAAGTATTGTCAATTCTGAATGAAACTGTTTTTCCTTTCTTAGGCTTCTTAAGCTGCTTAGTCTCCGTTTCAAATGAATCCTTGAAAACGTTGTCTTCCTGAAACACCACATTTCTACTGATAGTACACTTACCATCTTCAAGAATCCACACTTGATAGCATTTCACACCCTGTGGGTAACCCATGAAGTAACTTTTAGTAGCTCTAGGACTAACTTTATCCAACACATTGTGAACAAACGCTTCACAACCAACCTTTTAAGATGATCCAATGTGACCTTCCTGCTTGACCACACCTCTTCTGGTATCTTAAAACCCAATGATGACTTAGGAGAATGATGGATTAAGTACATTACCGTTGAAGTTGTTTCTGCCCAAAACTGCTTCCCAAACTTTGTCTCAGCCAACATACTTCGAACCTTATTCATTATCGTTCTATTCATTCTTTCAGCCACTCCATTTTGATGGAGAGTGTAGGCACAAGTCTTGTGCCTCCTAACACCTGAACCCTTGCACAAATCATCAAAAAGCTTGTTGCAGAATTCTAAATCGTTGTCAGTCTTTAAACATTTAACACGTTTCCCAGTTTGATTCTCAACTAGCTGTTTCCATTCCTTAAAACTTGGAAACGCTTTTTCTTTAGATCTTAAGAACTGTATCCACACTTTCTTTGAGTAGTCGTCTATGAACGTGATGAAGTATTTTCTTCCTGCAAGACTCTCTTCACACCAGGAGGTCCCATAAGTCGGAATGAATATATTCCACAACCTCCTTCGAAGTATGCTTTCCTTCTTGAAAAACTATGTTTCTGTGATTTTCCAAGAACAAATTCTTCACAAAAGTCAAGTGTGTGAACTTCTTTCCCATCGAGATAACCTCCCTTAACAAGTTCATTCATACACTTGAGTCCCATGTGACCTAACCTTGAGTGCCACCTCTTAGTAGTATCCACCTCCGGTCTAGCAACCGCAGCAACTCCCTTCTGAACAATCACGTTCAAGAAATATAGTCCCTCTTTATAAGTTCTTGTGATCACACGTTTTCTTTCCTTTAATAATGTAACATTGAATCCAGATCCTTCATAAAAACACCCACTCTTCTCCAACTAACCATTGTTAGCATGTAGCGTACATTAGTTAGAATCACTTATGTTTTATCTGGATTCACAATTTTTACCTTTCCAACTCCCTTCACTTCACTGTAGGTATTGTTCCCCATTAGCACCTTTCCTCCCTCAACTTCTTCAAAGTCAAAAGAACATATTTATCTGGTGTAATATGAAAAGTACAGCCAGAATCAAGCTCCCATTGATCACGCGTATCATGAATTTCGGTTAGTATCATAGGTTGTTGATTATGTGCCACATTAGCATTTTGCTGCTTATTTCCTTCTTTCCTCTCAGGGCAATCCCTTTTGAAGTGACCCTCACTTTCACAACCCCAACATTCTCTTGATTTGGCTGGTGTTTGTGACCTTGAGTTCTTTTTGATCTGTTGCCACGACTCTCAATTCTTCCTCTTCCATGGTAACCACCACCTGAACGTTTATCAATTCTTTCTCTGGAAACTATGAGTCCTTCAGCCCCTGACTTTGCATTTCCTAGAAGTCCCTTTTCTTTTAACTCAGCTTCCTTAGAATAAGTAAAAGTAGTAACTTCTTTTAGCATTAAGGTCTCTTTACCATTCAAATACTCCAGTGTGTGTACCAGAGAGTCGTACTGAGGTGGTAAACTTAATATAAAATTGTATATTTATCAAAATTAAGCCTAAAAATATTTATAATTGGTAGATATATAAGAAACTAATGATCTTACAATTAGACTTTTTTAAATTGTAGAAAATTATTGAAAGCTTTAGTAATATATGTATAATTATACAAAATAATAATATTTCAAAATTTGAAAAGTTATATATGAATATATTTATTTTATATATAATGTAAGAGTTATTACCATATTTTAAAAAATTACCAAAAAGAAATATCAATATTAAATGTAATATAGGAATTATTACCATATTCTAATAAGTTTGCCGAAATTATAAATCAACTTTAAATGAAGTTATCCATGTCATCTTTCTTACGGAATCCATGTCTTCAAATTTAACAGCCATATCATATTTGTTTTATGAAATTAAATGTAGAGAGAACATATGTCAAAATCACTTCGCAAATCTAGTCTAGGGGATTGCTATATTATGATATGTCTAGTGAATGAGGTAGTAGATTTGTTATAAATGGTAGACTTTTGTGTTAGACTTAATTTTTCATAGCAGATTTTTGTATCCGATTTAATTTTGTAACTTATTTTGTATTTACGAAGTGGCAATTTTTTAGACAAAAATATGGGTTTTGGTTAACCGAACTTAATTTGATGTCTAATTAAACCTATGTTACTTTAATTTCAAAATCTCGTTTATTTCTAGTGTTATTAGAATCACAATTATGTTTTAAGGTTTGTGGGAGTCGAAATTCGCACCGTGATTTCCATTAAAGAAGGAAAGCCAAGAAACTCAAACTTTCCCTAAAGTCACAGATTGACAAAATAAATGGCGAAAATACGAAAAGTTAACAAAACAAATTTATAGAAGAGGTAGATCTTATTTCGATGAACAATCCCGTTCAAGAAATACAGCCCCTCTTTATAAGTTCTTGTGATCACACGTTTTCCTTCCTTTAAGAATGTAACATTGAATCGAGATCCATCATAAACACACTGTTGGTTGTAGCGTACATTAGTCAGAATCACTTTTGTTTTATCTGGATTCACAATCTTTATCTTTTCAACTCCCTTCACTTCACTGTAGATATTGTTCCCCATTAGCACCTTTCCTCCCTCAGCTTCTTCAAAGTCAAAAAGAACATCTTTATCTGGTGCAATATGAAAAGTACAGCCATAATCCAACAACCATTGATCAGGCGTATCATGAATTGCGGTTAGTATCATAGGTTGTTGATTATGTGCCACATTAGCATTTTGATGCTTATTTCCTTCTTTCGTCTCGGGGCAATCCCTTTTGAAGTGACCCTCACTTCCACAAACCCAACATTCACTTGATTTAGCTGGTGTTTTTGACCTTGAGTTCTTTTTCAATCTGTTGTCACGACTCTTACTTCTTCCTCTTCCCTGGTAACCACCACCTGAACGTTTATCAGTTTTTCCTCTGGAAACTATGAGTCCATCAGCCCTTGACTTTGAATTTCCTATAAGTCCCTTTTCTTAACTGAGCTTCCTTAGAGTACGCTGAAGTAGTAACTTCTTTTAGCGTTGAGGTCTTTTTACCATTCCCATACTTCAATGTATGTACCAGAAAGTAGTACTGAGGTGGTAAACTTGAAAGTACTTGGATAGCTGATCTTCAATCATACACTATGATGTTAAGACTTGCCAAATCATCAACCAACTTCAGAAATCCATCCAAATTTTCCTCGATAGATTTTTGCTCAGACATTTTGTAGCTAGCAAAACTCTGCTTCATGTAGATCCTGTTTGGTAGAGTCTTAGTTTGATAATCAGCTTCCAATGCTTTCTAGACTCCTATAGCAGTATGTTCTTTCATCACTTTCCTCAGTACAATGTTTGTAAGGCTAAAGCATATTAGGTTTCTTACTCTAGTATCCTTTTCTTTGGCTTTAGGATCATGATCTTCTTTAGCTTTCACCTTCGAATCACCATCATCTTTCTCAGATGATCCTTCACCTGATTCGCCTTGTAAAACCTTTCCAAGTCCTTGTAACTCAAGCTGCATCAGCATTTTGAACTTCCACATCCTGAAATCCCCCTTTCGATCAAACTCCTCCATCTTAAACTTCATAACAGACTCCATCATTCTCAGATCGAATAGTACAGCCGCACAATATACAGATCTGACTCAAAACCGTAAGCACTTGTGATCACGTTCAACTGTAATCACCTCCTGCACAATAACCTGGCTCTGATACCACTTGTTAGAGTTTTATCTTGAGTATACTTCACTAAGTTTAGATCTAACGTTTGATGTTGTATCTTGGTTGTTTTCGTAGATTCAAAATGAGAAGCTAAAACGAAATCAACACACGAATTGTTTACCCATACTTCGTTGCCTATTGTCTGGGGAGAGATCAAAACTCTTAAGCAATCACTAGATCAAGAATCAATACAAAGTCTCGATAGCTTTCACCACAATCAAGTAACGGATCTCATAGAAACCGATTTTCAAAGCCTATCTCTGAAATACACTCCAGGTAATCAGATTTTCCTGTGGAAGAGCTCACGATCGAAACTTCACCGTCGTCGTCGCAAGATCTCCCGAGCTAAGACTCTTTTCTCTATGATTATCTCTTCTCTGATCGTAACAACGGTAACAAACTCTGTTACGAGTATATGAAGAAGATGAGATCTTTCTTCTGTTTTAGTGATGCTACGCTGTTTGATTGATGGATCACTCAATCTGTTTCAGGTTGACGCGAAGGCCCAACCAAGCCCATCCAGAAGCTTATTTCTGCACGTGAGATGACAGAGGCCCAGACAAGAGAAAAGGACAAACACTCACAGAAGTTGTAACAGAATCACACGTTTCACAGTTGGAAGCAGATTGTGTGTCGACTGGAAGCGGACGGAAATCTCAACATGAAGAAGAAAGTGAACAATTTCACCAACTTAGCTTAGGTATTAAATAAGTTTTGGCCCAATTGGATTAACTTTCTCTAAGCCAATTAAAAACATCTAATTTTCTTTCACACTACGAAAAATTATCTTTTTGAAAAACATTTTAATATGAAAATTTATCTGTAGCCATTTGATTTTTACTAGCTCGCTAACTTAAAGATAACTCGATTTTTGAATATTTACTCTTATAAAATAATTTTTTGATGAATCACATTGTTTTTAACTACTAGTTTTCTTATCTTGTGTATAAAATTTTTATTTATATTATATATTTATATATACACGCTTCCAAAACGTACCCGTTTCCTAATTTAAAAAATATATTTTATTTTACACTTCCAAATGATTCTGCTTTCAAGTCTCGGCTTCTGATTCCATGCAACATAGATTAATATAAGTTTTACAGTGTCCATATACATTAAAGACAATTTTGGATGGTATATATAGACATGTTGCCTGTCGAAAGAAGGAGTCTTGATAACTTGACTTACCTTGACTTACCATTTAAGTTACTCGAGTTGCAACATGGTTACATCCACAATGTGGAAAAGGTAAGTTATATATTGAATTCGGATCTATTAAAAGGTTAGTGCTCAAATGCATAAAACTGGAAAAGGATGCTCGGTGATTTTTCTTTTATTTTGGCGGATAAAGATAAATCAAACTATTGAATGTTGATATAAGGCCGCAAAAATCATGATTGAAAATCATGAAACAGAAAGCATATGAATAAAAAGTTTAGACTATCGTGATTAATTAAGACACAATCGCAAAGATTTGTTTAGGAAATTATGCAAAAGTTTTGGTGTAGTTTGTTCCAAAAAAAAAATCTTATTATAGTTTAAAGCCTATATTCATCAAGACTGAGCCCGGCCCGACGGTCTGCGCGTGTGTGATTTACATAATGGCTCATCTCACTCCTTCTAGCGTCCCTAAAAGCTGTTGAATATTGATAAGAGATTGCCATATTTACAATACAAGACTTTTCTTATTATAAGCAATGTAAGACTTTTATTGTTACACTTGTTGCAAACCATCCAGTTTAGGAATGCCTTAACCGAAATTGTCTTATAAGTGTTTTATGAAAGTCCCACATTGCTTAAC
>JABAYD010067955.1:1509-12962 GCA_014822095.1 Diplotaxis tenuifolia | reverse complement strand
TGTTTTATAATTTTGTTATTATTATTTTTATTCTTGCAATAGTATCAGATTTCTTTTGAATTTGTTATCACAAAAATAAGAAATTGACTAAAACACAAAGCGACAGATAATCAGATATCAATCCAGCAACTTGATTATATATATGGAAGGTCGTTTTCTTGATGTAGGTTTGATTTATACATGGAATGTTTGTTGGTATCTTTATCCTAATTTATTAACTTGTGTATATCATCATCTTCTTTGAACCAGTATAATCTCTAAAAAAAACAGTTATTAATCAATACCAATCTACCAATATCTTAAAATTAAATAATTGTTTACATAAAATAAGTCAAATAGATAATTGTTTCCTAAAAAGGATGGAGGAATTAATTAATTAGTGTAGGCACAAGAAGAGGATAACAATTCAAAATTAAGTACTAGAGCATCACGTGGGGGTTAAATTTACACTTGGCAAAAAGAATGGATACAATTTAAATTTAAATATCGGATAGGGGTCAAAATCTAAGATAGAGAATTAACAAACGGTCCAAATCCAGCAACAGTTGGCTTTAACCAATGGAGTCATATTTCAAAAAAGGTCGCTGAAACAAAAACAAAAGTAAAACTTCACCCTTATATTTATAAATAATAACAAAACTGCCACTCATTTGAGGCTTTTAAATAAAACCGTGCGCAAAGAAGAAAGGAATACATTGTTTATTTATATTCATCTCTCTCGTCTCTCTTCGTCTTCTCCGATCTCTGGATCTAGGGTTTTGTTTCTTCTCTCTCCTCTCTCTATCACTGTCACGGCTCAACAGAACCAGAACTTGTCTGGTTTCGAGAGTTTTAAGGGTTTTTGAAAAATTCCCTCTTTTGAGATTCAAAGATCTTTTTTTTTTCTCCGATCATTCCAGTGATCTCTGTGAGTTTTGAGTTTCTGGGTTTGTTCGTATCGGTCAGAACCAACCAGGGCAAGATTAAAGTCGATAACTTTGAAGAAAAATGACACAACAAAACCAAGTGAAGAAGGTTACTCTCTCTCTCTCTCTCTCTAAAGGTGTCTCCTTTATCCTAATCACACCATCTCTCTGACTAATTTGCTTCCACCAGGACACGAAAGAGATGGACTTTTTCACAGAGTACGGCGACGCCAACCGATACAGAATCCTCGAAGTCATCGGCAAAGGAAGCTACGGAGTGGTCTGCGCAGCAATCGACACGCACACAGGAGAGAAAGTCGCTATCAAGAAGATCAACAACGTCTTCGAACACATCTCCGACGCGCTTCGTATGCTCCGCGAGGTGAAGCTTCTCCGCCTCCTCAGGCATCCCGATATAGTGGAGATCAAAAGCATCATGCTCCCACCTTCCAAGAGAGAGTTCAAAGACATTTACGTCGTCTTCGAGCTCATGGAGTCTGATCTTCATCAAGTTATCAAAGCTAATGATGATTTGACCAAGGAGCATCATCAGTTTTTTCTGTATCAGATGCTTCGTGCGTTGAAGTTTATGCATACAGCTAATGTGTATCATCGTGACCTTAAGCCGAAGAATATTCTGGCGAATGCGAACTGCAAGTTGAAAGTTTGTGACTTTGGATTGGCCAGAGTTGCGTTTAATGATACTCCTACAACAGTCTTTTGGACGGTGTGTAGCCCACCACCTTTGTGTGTGTGTTTTGTAACTAATCTCTGGTTCTGTGTTTTGACTTCACTTTTGTATGCAGGACTATGTTGCAACGAGATGGTACAGAGCCCCTGAGCTATGTGGATCATTCTTCTCTAAGGTAATTTATATTCCTCCTATATGCTTATCTCTTGTGTACCTACTTGATATGGTTGGTGTAGAATATCTGAGGAATACAATTATCTCAGTTTCTTGAACATTGGTTAATAGATATAGGAGTTGTGTGTGTTTGTCCCTGTGGGATAAAGAGTATTGAAATAGAGTTCTTGTTCAGGGGATGACTTTTTGAACTCTCCCGGAAGTTGAAAAACCTGTGAATCAGGTAACCTTGTATCAGGTTATTATTATGTCTATTGAGTGGTTTCTTTTGCATTCTCCTGCAAAATAAACACTTTATTTTTTCTGAAAATTATATTATGTGTTCTCACTAGTCTGATTTATAGTTACTTTCTTTTTTTGCAGTACACTCCAGCTATAGATGTATGGAGCATTGGGTGCATATTTGCAGAGGTACTAACAGGGAAGCCATTGTTTCCTGGGAAAAGCGTTGCTCATCAGTTGGAGTTGATTACTGATCTTCTTGGCACACCCAAATCAGAGACCATCTCTGGAGTATGATTGACTCATTACCTTTCTTTTTTTGTCTGCTTTAAAAGTCACTTTGCATATTGAGTTGTAGAGCTAAAACATCTTATATTATATGATTATAGGTTAGAAATGATAAAGCTAGAAAATACTTGAGTGAGATGAGGAAGAAAGATCCTGTCACCTTCTCTCAAAAATTCTCCAAAGCAGATCCTTTAGCAGTCGGACTTTTGCAGAGGCTGTTGGCTTTTGATCCAAAGGATAGACCCACTGCTACTGAGGTATCTCTTCTCTCTTCTTTAGCTTCTTTGTTATTAGATTCTTGTGAGAATCTTTCTGCTTATTTGTTTTTTTGTTTCTCTTTCTGATAGGCATTGGCTGATCCTTACTTTAAGGGTCTTTCTAAGGTTGAACGAGAACCTTCATGTCAACCAATCTCGAAGATGGAGTTTGAGTTTGAGAGAAGAAGGTTGACAAAGGATGACATTAGGGAACTTATTTACAGGGAAATACTTGAGTACCATCCTCAGCTGCTCAAGGACTATATGAGCGGCTCTGAGGGTTCAAGTTTTGTATATCCTAGGTTTGTATATTTTAACTAATGAAGCATTTATTTAATCTGTTTTCCTAATGTCTTTGACTTCTTTGGTTGCAGCGCCATAGGACATCTTAGGAAGCAGTTCAATTACTTAGAGGAAAATAGCAGTAGAAATGGGCCAGTGATACCTCCAGAGAGGAAGCACGTATCACTTCCTCGGTATGTCTTCTTCTTCTTCTGTTACTTCATGGAGCTTTGCCTTCATTCTTTTATTGCTTCTCATAGAATGTTGTAGAGCTCCATCATAAGCAGTGTTTCATCTTCACAGGTCTACCGTTCACTCAAGTGTAGTCCATTCCACTAGCCAACCCAACTTGTGTGCGACAGAGAGTAGTAGACGTGTTCATTTCGAGCAGCCTTCAAGAAATGGAGCAGTTGCTTCAGGACCTCCACCAAGAGTACCACCATCAGGTAAAAAAAATCTCCGTCACATTACCAATTATTATCTCCTAAACCCATGAAACTAGTTTAATCTGTGTGTGTGTGTGTGTGTGTGTGTTTACAGGTAGACCAGGTCGTGTTGTGGAACCATCTGCGTCTTATGAGAATGGCAGGAACCTCAAAGAAGCTTATTTCAGAAGCGCCGTATCATCTCCTCACTGTTACTTCAAAGCAAACACCATGATGAGCCCACCAGATAAAGCTTCTTCTCAGCCAAAAACGCAAGAGTTTGTCCACCAATACAGTCCCACCGTGCCGACACCAGCTTCCAGGACTAACCAAACAAACCCTTATTTCCAGTCACAGCTCCCCAAGACAGATCAATCAAGCAACAACAACAACAACACACATATGGCCATTGATCTGTTGCAAGCACAATCACAGTTTGGTCCAGCTGGAGCCGCAGCGGTTGCAGTGGCAGCACACCGGAACGTAGGCACAGTTGGTTACAGTGCAGCGTCGTAGACTCATCAACAAACAGCATTTGAGACAGATCTTTAACCAAAACCAGGTGAATCTGTCATCAGCTTTTTATGTAAAGTATTATTATTCAGGCAGTCTCTGATTTGATGTATTAAAGTAACTCAGAAAAAGAACAAGATTCGTGTTAGATCAGTTTGAATTTTACTGGTTACCGTTTCGGTTATCTTGTTGGCTCCATAGTCTTTGAATTTGTTATAAGCGTAGTTCATTGAGGAGAAGAAGATTGTTGTGATTATATACTTCTTGAACTTCATGATCGGTCCCATTACTACCTTATAAGGTTGGTTCTTCAGCGATGGGAGAACGTTGAATCTATTTGGTTAGTATATATATAGAAAATCATTAAGCTGAGAAACGTGCGAGTCAAGAAAAGTCATTTGTCCTTAGGCCTTTCTTCTCCGTAAATCAATCTTTGTTGCAATAATTAGTCCTTTAATTGAGACTAGTTTACCCGCCTATTTTAAGAAAACTACAGTGACTAAATATTTGGGTTTGGATAATAACTAACGGATATTTATGAAATTTTGGCAAATTCTTTTGGTTTCATTCTTAACTGTGAATAACATCAAATATCCATTTTTGTAGTATGTTTTTCTTTTACTGCTAAATAGTTTGATTTTGTTTACTACCGATCAATCAGATGTTTGGATCGGCTATCAAGTCTCATCCAAAATCAAACCAATAATCACAAGTTACAGTGTGCTGGAACTAAACCAAATCAAACCGGGTTTATTTCCAATCAGTTCGGTTCACATTTTTTCTCGGTTCAATTTTTTATGCCCAGACCTAAACCAACCCATAAAAAAAAAGTTGTACTAGGAATTAACGACTTCTAGTCCTTTTTTTTCTGTTGATAAAGAATGGAAATATGGAATGATGGAAGTCTGTTTTCATCTTATTTATTTTTATTAATTAAATAGGGAATGAAATCAATTATTCAGCATCCGTATTGAATGGTCCGTTATGTTTACTGTCAGTTTTTAAATAACTGATGTTTAATCTGCAGTTGACATGGAGTTTTTTTCCAATGTAGCATTAAAATATTTTAACTGACATTCTGTACGTTAAACCTAAACCATGTTAAAATTAATGGTTTTTAATTAAAACCGTCAATATTAACCTTCTCATTAAAGAAACAACTTTTATTGTTAAACTAAAAACAATTTACATACTACTCCCTCTATTTTAAATAATGCATGTTTTAGATTTTTCGCAAATGTTTAAAAAATTAATATTTAATTATCAATGCATTAATTTTTAAAAATACAACAATTTCCCACAATTTTCAACCAATAACAATTTATAAATACAAAATTATCAATTAATATTTCTTGAAGTTTACAATTCCTTATTAAAAATGCATAGAAAATCTACAACATTGATTTTTTAGAAACAAGTAAAAAGTTCTAGAACATGCAGTATTTAGAAACATATAAAGGTACTAATTAATTATCATATAAGAGAAACAATGCAAACTAATAATAATAATAAAAAGAAATAATGCAAAATAATTCTTTCTTTTTTAGTAACAAATAAAGTGCTACAATGCAAGGTTCATTGGATTTTTTTTAATTAATTTCGAAGATTTCATTTTGTCAACATCTTTCAAAATTTCCTATTTCTGTGGGGGAACAAAACAAAAAAGACATCAGTTTTTAATGTCGGACGCTGAGATCACGTGAGACCCGTAATATGTACGCCAGGTGAGGGTAAGAAGGTCAATTTGCTCCGACGGTTCTCCGCAACTGTCTCAAAATATAAGAGGCCCAGTGTTCAGAGAAGCTCCGTAGACCGTAGATTTCCTCTTCTTCTTTCGCTTTGCACTATTCTTTCTTTTTCACCTCTCTTACCTGAATTGTGTCGGTACGTGAAATGTTTCTGTCTTCTCTGTTTCTTCTTCTGATATTTCCCCAACACTTTTTTTTACGCTAAGTTTGCCAAATGATTTTACGTGAGTGACATAACATACGATGCTTGATCTATTTGTCAGATGTTGTCTGTTCATATGATCCCATATGGATACTTTTATCATATTGTTCTTTAAGATCTGGCTAGTGAATTGATCGGATCTGGATCTGCCTTTCTTTCATATAATCCGTTTTGAATTACATTTATTGCTGTCACGTTTTTTTTTTTGCAGGTACTTGATCTCAAAATGGCTACTGCATATAAGCCCAAGAACATTCTCATCACTGGAGCTGCTGGATTCATTGCTTCCCACGTTGCCAACAGACTAATCCGTAGCTACCCGGATTACAAGATCGTTGTCCTGGACAAGCTTGATTACTGCTCAGAGCTGAAGAATCTCGATCCTTCTTTTTCTTCTGCAAACTTCAAGTTTGTGAAAGGAGATATCGCTAGTGATGACCTCGTTAACTACCTTCTCATCACTGAAAACATCGATACCATCATGCACTTTGCTGCTCAGACTCATGTCGATAACTCTTTCGGTAACAGCTTTGAGTTTACCAAGAACAATATTTATGGAACTCATGTGCTTCTTGAAGCCTGTAAAGTAACAGGACAGATCAAGAGGTTTATCCATGTGAGTACCGATGAGGTGTATGGAGAAACAGATGAGGATGCTGCTGTTGGAAACCATGAAGCTTCTCAGCTTTTACCGACGAATCCATACTCAGCTACCAAGGCCGGTGCTGAGATGCTTGTGATGGCTTATGGTAGATCATATGGTTTACCGGTGATTACAACTCGTGGGAACAACGTTTACGGACCTAACCAGTTTCCTGAGAAAATGATTCCTAAGTTCATGTTGTTGGCTATGAGTGGGAAGCCGCTTCCCATCCATGGAGATGGATCCAACGTCAGGAGTTACTTATACTGTGAAGACGTAGCTGAAGCCTTTGAAGTTGTTCTTCACAAAGGAGAAGTCGGTCATGTCTACAATATTGGAACAAAGCGAGAAAGAAGAGTGATTGATGTGGCGAGAGACATCTGCAAACTCTTAGGGAAAGATCCTGAATCAAGCATTCAGTATGTGGAGAATCGTCCCTTTAACGATCAACGATACTTCCTCGATGATCAGAAGCTGAAGAATCTGGGATGGTCAGAGCGAACCGCGTGGGAAGATGGGTTGAAGAAGACAATGGAATGGTACACTCAGAACCCTGAGTGGTGGGGTGATGTCTCTGGAGCTTTGCTTCCTCACCCAAGGATGCTTATGATGCCCGGTGGAAGAGTTTCTGAAGAGAAGAAAGATGCATCAAGCAACCCCGTCCAGACATTTACTGTTGTAACACCTAACAACAAGACTAGTGATCATCCTAAAGGCAAAGCCTCGTTGAAGTTTTTGATCTATGGCAAGACTGGGTGGATCGGTGGTCTTCTAGGGAAGCTATGTGAGAAGCAAGGGATCACATATGAGTATGGGAAAGGACGTTTAGAGGATAGAGCATCTCTCGTGGCGGATATTCGTAACATCAAACCTACTCATGTCTTCAACGCTGCTGGTTTAACTGGGAGACCCAACGTTGACTGGTGTGAATCTCACAAACCTGAGACGATTCGTGTCAATGTCGCTGGTACTTTGACTCTTGCAGATGTTTGCAGAGAGAATGGTCTCTTGATGATGAACTTCGCCACCGGTTGTATCTTTGAGTATGACGCTGCACATCCTGAGGGTTCGGGTATAGGTTTCAAGGAAGAAGACAAGCCTAACTTCACCGGTTCTTTCTACTCAAAGACCAAAGCCATGGTAAGACTTTATCTAACTCTAGACAGAAAAAAAAAACAAGTGTCTTTGTTCATAACTGCTCTGTTTTTGCCAACATTGTGAGCAGGTTGAGGAGCTTTTGAGAGAGTTTGACAATGTATGTACCTTGAGAGTGAGGATGCCCATCTCATCAGACCTAAACAACCCACGAAACTTCATCACTAAGATCTCACGCTACAACAAAGTGGTGAACATCCCAAACAGTATGACCATCTTGGACGAGCTTCTCCCAATCTCTATCGAGATGGCGAAGAGAAATCTAAGAGGGATTTGGAACTTCACCAACCCTGGGGTGGTGAGTCACAACGAGATACTGGAGATGTACAAGAGTTACATCGAGCCAGGTTTTAAATGGTCCAACTTCACAGTGGAAGAACAAGCTAAGGTCATTGTTGCTCCTCGAAGCAACAATGAAATGGATGGGGCTAAACTAAGCAAGGAGTTCCCAGGGATGTTACCCATTAAAGAGGCACTGATCAAATATGTCTTTGAACCAAACAAGAGAACCTGAGCTCTCAATGAACCACAACACACAAGATCACACCTATAACTGTTTTTCTTTTGCCTTTTCTTTTTTACTAAAATGTCTTTTTATGTTTGCTCGTCATCTTACATCCTTGTAGGTAGTTTCACTCTATTGATTCTACTAAAATATGATTTATCATTACTATTTATAGAGACGAGAGTTTTTCTTTTACTTAATAAGACTGTAAGCTTATAAAAATGAAGAGTGGCGTACTGATTGTGACCAGTGACCACTATGACTTCAACTTTCTCCAAGGCAGGTTCAAAACACTTGAACTTGATCCATTAGTTATAGCCTGAGAGAAGAAGCAACGCGAAGTTTTTTTGTTTTAAAATAAACCCGAGTACGTAATGTGAATTTGGTCAGTTTTTAGGGTTAGAGTTTGCTTACGTGAACAGTTGAGGGCGGGAACGAGAGAGCTGAGAGCGTTTAATAGGGGAGAGGATAAGGTTTCGTAGAGTTGACTGCGGATTAGCATTGCCACCACCACCACCAAATACAGGATGTCCTCCTCCTGCTCTTCTGTTTCCAAGATCAGATGGAATTGCAGGTGAGTCGTTGGTGATGTCGAATGGACCCGAGTTTGAGCTGTTCTGTCTTGCTTGCCATATCTCATCTTTTGGTCCTGGTGTTGCAGGAGAGAAAAACGACCGGTCTGCGCCAAATAAGTTAACTTGACTTTGGAGATATTATGCAACAGTAGACTTAGAATCATAAGAAGCACTAAGCTCTAGATACGTTGGAGAATTAAAATAGTGTTGTTAAGTAACCTTTGCGAGTAGGTTCTCTGTTCTCCATCATATGAACTGGTGGGTTTGAGAAAAAGTCAGGTTCCTGGTGTCGTGGATAGAAGTTATTTGCTGGTTGGATGGCTGTACGTTTGATTGACTCATACTCACTTCTTAGCTGGTCATACATCTCATCAAGCTTCCTCTTCTGTCTGATGTTTAAACACAATTAATGTAGCGTGTTAATACAGTTGAGTTTCAGATAAGGATCAGAACCAGGAAAACAAAACGTATGTTAAATTACTGACCTTGATTTCTCGGAGAACTTCTCTTGAAGCTCTTGTTTATCCTTGGTCAGGTTTTCTACCTCTTGTTCCATCATCTGACACTTCTTCCCCATCTTCTGGTATGCTACATTGAACTGCTCCATTTTCTCGCTAAACTTTGCTTGCATACCCTCACATTTCTGACGATACTGTGCAACAACTCTATTCATCTTGTACTGCATCTCTAACTCCCTTTGCGAGATGTAGAACATTACACTTCGGTATGCACTCTTCATCACTAGATTCAATCAAGGAAACTAAAAGGGGGTTCGCTGAACTGTTATTTTACCAACAATTACAAATGCAAAAGACACAGTCAGTTGATGGAAAAAGCTATTATCATTTGAGTTTAGATTTCAAACACAGAGGGACACGGTTCAGGTGAAGAATATCACTGCAACTGATACAAAGAGTAAAGGACAAATTTACGAAAAGGATACGTATTTGTGGAGAAATTCCAGCCATAGCCATCTGATAACAAAGATAAGCAATGAAAAAGATGTAAAGATGGGAATATTACAAAACAGGAAAGGAAGAAAAAGCTATAACATCTTTACGGACTCCAGCTCAACCACTTACATTGACCCATTCTTCATTTGGATTGGTATCCACTTGCTTCATCAGACTAAAATCGAAAACAAAAGACAAACTGTCAAGTACGGAAATAAGGAGACTGACTACAGCTAAAACGTAAGCTAGGCATGTACGTAGCTTAGAGAACTTGCTACCTTTTGGAGAGTACTTGATCACAAACGGGACACGCCCCATCATTACTGAGAATCTTGCTAGCATCTTCAGTACCTTCTCATGATGTTAAAGGTCATCATATCAAGCTCAAAAGTACATCATTCATCAAGACAAACCTTAAATAAAAGCAAGACTGCAAAATTGGGTATACATAATAAGTGGCCACATGTAGTGGAAATGGCTCGGCCTTCCAATTCCTTCCAACAGGCGTTGCACCTCATGTCAACCTCCAAATATAAGTATCTCAAGCTGCTACGCACCTGCAAATTTAAAATCATGATGAAGAATCATGCTCTAGTTAAAACTTCCATCCTCAATAGTTCTCTTGATTTCGATACAGAGTCCAAAGTCAAATGTGTAAACACATATAGACTAAGAGTACTACTTACTAACACAGATTCTGATTCTAACTGCTGCAGATTGTTGAAATGCAAACACGAAATTGTATAAATATGTTGCTGGAAACACAAATTAAGCAATAAGATCTTCCAAATTCAGTAGGATGCTGTTTATAGTAATCGGAAAGTTACAAAAAAAAACTTACGATACTGTGATGATAATCGTTAGTTAACAGGACGATAAGAAACGAATTTCAGAACGGAAACTCTAGAGAATCTGCATAAACCGCACACAGGATCCAGAGATCTGAAAAAAATAGCGAAATAGAGTCTACGAGGCGGATTATGAGGTTTTGCGACGGCGCAAGGGTAAAATTAGGGATTACACATCACAACGATGACCGATCGACCTAAACGACACTGTTCGATGCCGAAAACTTCTATAAGGACTGAGACGAATAGGTTTACTAATCTGTGTACAGGTCTAGAAACGAAAACACGGAATGGATTCGAAGAAGGAAACTGAAGAAGCTTACCTGCGATTTCGAGAGAACGCGACGCAGAGAGAGCGAGGAAGAACAACAATCGGCGTTTAAGCTAACCGATCTGACGGAATCTGCAGAAGACGATCTCAAAATCGAGAATCGAAGAAGAAGAAATAGATACGAATTCGAGAGAAGACGCCAAGGATCGTTACCTCTCGCTGATTTCAATGTCGGCGCCAGAAACGAATATTTGAAAAATTTCCAGAAATAATTAAAAAAGTACGCAAGAGTGGGCCGTTATGTAGATGATCTAAACGACGTCGCCTAAGTTATGGATATTTAAACAGAAATTGGCATGTATACACCTAAATCAACCTCTAATTTGCTCTGTACCCATAATCTTTGAAGCCAAATTTTATGCCCGTTTTATCCCTACCACCTCTCTCCTCTATGCTGTAGATACTTTGTGTTGAGTGTCAGGACATACAGCATTTTCCCTTTGGCTTAAACATTAATTTTACCTTTTCTTCCTCTAAAACCAAAACTCTAGTCAGAGAGTTGCAATTCAAATTTCTCCAACCACCCTATTTCTTTCTTCTCTCTCAATTATTCTTTAATTTTTCAATTGTCATTTCGTTTCACCATTCTCGTCTTAAAAAAAACTTTTGAATCCAAGTTACAATCTTGAGACTCTGCAATATTCACCAAAATTTCTAAAATTAACATGTTCTTTCATCTAAATCCCAAAAAATGACCTAGTCTCTTCATAAAATATGTAGGCGGTTATAAAGAAAC
>JABAYD010067950.1:0-14637 GCA_014822095.1 Diplotaxis tenuifolia | reverse complement strand
CGACAGCGGTCTATTCACTATCTATGAGTGGAATGTTGTAGGATTGGGGCTGCGCCTAGTGAAGGCTTCCTACGTACCCTCTTAAAGGGATCAAGCCTTTCGTAGTTCATCCTGAGTTAAGGTTCGTACGACCTGTTTTCCAGTGCGCCTAGTGAAAGCTGCCTACGTACCCTCTTATACTTACTTCTACAAATTTTTAGACGTTAATTTCGTCGTGACCGATTTTGACCCCAACATAGGCTCATGAATTTGTTTTTACATTTGTAGATGATTGCTTGTGATTGTGAAACTTTGTGGCTTTGTTAATTCCATGAATGATTTGTATAGTTTCAGAAAAGTTTTCCAGAAATTTCGGTGTTAACAAATTTTGAAGTATTTTGTACTTGGTTACGCAGGGTAGCAACACAATAAGAGTTTTATTACCTTTCAGACTAACACTGCATGAGTTGAAGTATCAGATTGGTTGAGAGCCAAGACAAAACAATTGAAGTTTTGTGTTGATTATTGAAAATTTTCAGATTTCTAAATGTAACAAGAAAGATTTGTACATATTCTGGATGGCTTTATAAATAAATAAATAAATAGAAAAAGTGTTATAGACATTGGAAAGCATTTGGTAATTTTTGGATGAGCTTCCAGAAACAATATCTTCGTGTGTTTCTGTTTAGCAACGTTTAAACTAAAAAAATGAAATGAGAAAAAAAACTAAGGATTTGATATATGTGTGTTTGGTAAGTTTCAAATTGTGCTGTATTTTTCTGAGAAATTGTTTTTTTTTTAAAGCATTAAGCATGTTCCGGATAGACTTCCGAAAACGCATTTCATTCAATTAAAAAAACATAAAAAAATTGGATTCTGAGGGGAATTGAACATGGGTTTAACCGTGTCAGTTTAAATTCTTGAAAGGGTAGTGGTTCGAACCATTAAGCTGAGGAGAATCATCTGTTTGTATTGAACATATAAATGTATTTAAATCAAAATTATATATTTTTAAATTAGGAAAGCATTGAGCATGTTCAATTAAAAAAACTCAGCTTTATTCAATTAAAAAAAAAACATGAGCAAAACATATGTGTCGGTCAATATAGAAGCCTCAACATCAATAGGTCTGATAAGAATAATATACTCACTATTATTCTTTGAGAGCGAGCCTGAGCAAAACATTAGTGAATGTTGTTAAAGCATCGTCGTAGCTGCCAACTTATTTCAGTTCTGTTTTAATAAGGCAAGTGCTTGAATATATCTCATGTATAAGAACCTCAATGAAACATGTTTTGATATTGTCTACAAACACACTATAACCAGTTCAAAATAAAATCAGAAGGAAGGTTTCAACTCTTGACTACTTCGTACTCTTCACATTGGCTCGCTTGTACTTCAAAAGATGCTATATTGAAAAATTTGTGAGTCTAGAAGGTGAAGATGAACATAATCCAATCTTAAGTTTCAAAACAACTAAAAAATTTCATTCGCAACAACATGAGACTTAGTGAGGTATTCAACGTAAAAGTTCAACTAAATTTGAAATGATGTTACTTTGTTCATATCCGAAATAATTTTACCTTGATCAGATAGGAGACACAAGACATAGAGACAAATCGAAGACGGCGATGAATCACAAGGGCTCAGACGACAACGATCGAGGATGAGGGACGACCGTACGGAGACGAGATGACGGACGGCGAGACAACGGACGACGAGATGATGGACAGCGAGACGACACAACTTCGTCGGAGAGGGGATCTTTGAAGACGGCACATGCACACGATCATCAAACAAAATGATTTTGAATGATTATTTAATAATTTAGATCTAATTTAGATTGTGTATAACTAGGTAATTTGTCATCATTAAATAAAAAAATTGTGTCAAGTTGAGCTTTGAAGTGTACATTTGGAAGGAAAATTTGGTTTGAACATTTCTTTTATTTTAACCATTTATTCTTAAGAGTGAGTTACACTCTAGGACACCTTGTTGTCTTTTTTTAACATTCAAAGACACTTTTGTTGATGGAGAGACACTTTTCCCTCTCTCTCTTCTTTATTGTGATGAAAATGACCTTAGTTGGATGGAGACAAAGAAAATGACCTTGGTTGGATTAGGAGAAAGAAAGTGATGTCATTGGATGGGGACCCATTAAGTTAGGTAGATACACTTTGTGTTTTCTAGTAAAAATCTGTATTAATGTGTAAATTAAATTTTAACTTTTTTCTTTTACATTTTGATATCCATAATGTATATATTTTTTTTTATAAATATTGATATCTATGATAGTGAAATGGTGGATATGAAATGTGTGGATGCAAGTTTTGTACACATATCTCACATATCCGTCAAAGAGATTCATCAAAAAAAAAAGATAAGTTTCTATTTTTGTTATCTCTTTAATTTGAGTCTTTGAAAATAAGTTGTTGAGATCAATAGTTACAGGAAGGAGCCTCTCCATCTGCTAATGAAATAAGCCGATCAAAGATAATGATAAAATGCATAAGCTGCAAAAACTGAAACAACGGTTGTCCACACCGGCCACATCCATACCGACCACATCCACACAACAACTGTCACATTCTCTTCGTATCAAGCTCTGCAACTAGAGTTTCACTCAATTTCCAAGAAATATAAAGCTCTTTGTTGCAGAAAGCTTGTCATATGTTATGCTTTTTCCTCTTATTTTGAGAACAAATATTTTGGTTATGTTCTGGATGCCAAGGTGACCATGCCAACGTAACCACAAATAAAAAAAAAAGAAGAGACATAAATCAGGGATTTGATCCAAAGACCATGAACCGCCGAGATATAAATCATCCACATCCATTAGAATCTCCCTTGACCTTGACAATAGAGGTTTGGATAAAGATTAGGGATGATGCACATAATCTGGACACTGCTTGGGTAAAGTGTGCTTCTCCACATCTCTTAATCTCCGTGAAGAACGAATCAAACAGGATGTGGAGGGTTTCGGAAGTCGAATCAACTCTAAGAAATTTGAGGGTTTGGAATGTCAGATCTAAGCAAATTGAGTTTTTCAGAAAAACAAATCAAAAAGGATGCTACACAAAACTGACCTTGTATGTAGGAATTTTTCAATCTAAGGGCTCTCCGAGTCATGGTTATCGATTGACGAAAGTGTGGCTGCAGATTTAGGTTTTTTAGAGACTCTAAGGTTTCATAACTTTTAAGAGAAAAAGAAAAAAATATGGGTAATAGAGAACGCCGCTGGAGGAGCCCGACTCGTCTCCGTAAAACTCGTTTTTGTTGAATTCGTCTCTGTGAAGTTTTGTTCCACTTCAACTATGCCACCTTGTCTAGTCTTTCTTTTTTTCACACATTGATGTGTTGGCACAAAGTTAGAATGAGGTTGAATTTGGGAGTAGAGTTGGAATACGGTTAAATTTTGAACTTGGACAAAGGAAGACGAAAGAAGAAACAAGAGATAAAGGAAAAACGATTTAAAAGAGGTGAGAGAAAAAAAAACACAAAAGAGTTATGATCTTTGAATCAAAAGAAAAAAAAAGCTCGATATAATCTGGATTTTGAAAATAAATCTTAACAAACATTTTATACTATAAAGTACAAGGTCACACTTTCTTGTCTTCACACTCACGTCATAAAATGACTTCATAAAATAAAGAAGGAGAAACTGACACCTGTCTCTTTAATCATCTCATTCTGTAGGCTAATAATTTGAGAGCCCAATAGCGTAGGCCTTTGCAGATTCTTACGCCCAAATTAGAGTTCCCTTTTTCTTCGACTTCCGCCACCAAACAATAATCTTCTACGTTCTCTGTCATCTTCAATTGTGTCTCTAGAGATTGTATGACTCTAATCAGCATGAAAAGTCTCTTTGTTGGCTTGCAGTTCCGTCGATATATCTTCTCTTCTATTAATCCGAAATGCTTTGAGTTACAAATTCGATACCTCTATGGCCTTCTTAACTTAGCACGATCTCACATTGAATCAGAGATATCCTCTGCAAGGCGGTGTTTCCACAACTATATAAAGGTTAGCCTTCTTCACTCCTATATCATCCTCTCATTCTGCGAACTCATCAACCCTCCTTTTTGTTTGTGATCTAAGATGGCAAAAAGCGCCGCTGGCTGTTGCTTTCACTGATGAGCAGACCAAGAGTTATATGAAGCCTGCTGTCTCATCGAAAAAGACTCAGATGGTCTTTAGTTTTTTGCTTTTGTCTTACTTAATGCACAACCTTTGTTTACAAAGAAACAGATCATTGAACTGATAACAGGGATAAGTTGATATTTATATATGATGTGCGTGTAAAACAGGGTTCATCACGAAGGAGAATCTACAGAAAGTGATGAAATCGATGGGGAAGAATCCAAATGCAGAACTTTGGGAGATGATGATCGATGTTGACGTTGATGGCAATGGATATAATGGGCTCCAAAAAATCACTCAGGTATAGTATGTATACACTAAAACCTTTTAGTTACAATGAAATTTGCTCAAACAATAAATTTAATCAACAAGCTTAGATAATAAAACTACAAATGAAATTTGGTTTCAGAATCGACATAAGATGAACTAATGAAAATATAATGCAGAGTGTTCTAGGAAACAGTTCATATCGGCACTTGAGGTAATATTAATTCCAGATTTTTTTTTAAGTTTCGTATCATGTATATGTAGTTCCTAATTATGTTTATCAAAGGAAGCTTGAAAATCATCAACCACCAGCCCCTGTCTTCAAATGGAATTACAAAAGCATAGACAGATATTGATTGCTTAAACCTCCTCCTTCTTCATTCATTTTTATTTGTTTTGTTCCTGTGTCAGAGAGTAGTCGACAGGTGCATCAAGAGGTGGTGTCGGTGAGAGATCAGCTGGAGAAGAAAGAGCGAGATCTAGGATTGTGAGATGTAGGATTGTCGAGTTAGAGTGAGAGTAGCCAGATATTCACGATAGCTTTGTTGTGTAAGGGACTGGCAATTTAGGGACAACCACAAACTCTATTAGAGATGGTGGATAGATAAAGCTATTTAAACAATGTCACCTCATAAAAGAAGCTTTGAGTACATAGATTTTTCCTCTTTGTATACTACAAGATCATGTTCTCTCTTTTGTAGGAAAATATAAAGAATGGTTGACTGGGAATAGTCACATTTGTAAAAAAATCAAACTTGGATCACAGAAGACACTAACATAAACTAATATTCAACAAAAAAAAAACATAAACTAATATAAAAACGAAGTTCGTCGAAGATGAGAATACTCTGAGTTACCCGCTTAAGTTTAAACTGATTAATTGATTAATTTGTGTTGTTTCGACAGATTCTTCTGTGTGCGTGGGTTTTTAAAAATTACCACGTCCATAAATAAAACTAAAATGTTACATGATTAAATTACTAAATTTCAGAAAATTCTATACAAATATGAAACAACTTTCAGTTTTTTTTTTCTTTTTTTTTTGACTGAACTGTAATTTTGAGAAGCTAAGTTTTGTGCTTTCGGTTTGGAGAACTCTCTGCTTATCCCTCTAATAGCAACTGATTTGGTTTTCAACTCAGAATGAAACTTTAGACTTACCAAGCAGCCAAACTTGCGTTTCTTATCTTTATGACGACTTCTACAGAAAAATCAGTTTCTTTCCACATTCAAAATCAGTGTCAATGGTGCTAAGAATTCGAAGTAAACTATTCTGGAGATGTTTATGATGAGAATCAAACTAAGCTTGAAGCAGATATTGAAAGAGTTTTGTTTCTTTTCCGATGATCTCTTAGCTTTACAATTTCCAGAAAATAAAAAACAGTTATGCAAGAATGCCAAGTATGTGAGAATAAGATGAATTTGAAGCTCCTTGTGCTGAGAGTCAGACTAAGCTTGACAGAGGAGTTTTATTTATTTGCGATGATCTCTTAACTTTTTCTTTCCAGAAGATAAAAATAAAGTTTTGCAAGAATGCCAAATATGTAAGCAAATTTAGGAAATCAATAAAGCAGCACAACTTTGTGAGAAGGGTGAGATGAAGCTGCATGCTTTAATGCAGAGGATCAGAGTAAACAACTTTTGTATATTACATACTAAAAAAACACGAAAAAGTACTCAACTATGCCATGGACTTTATAATTCTTACATGCATTTACATTTTGTTTTCATTCTCCCTAGAAGAGCAAGAGCAAAACAAAAGATAGTTTTAATTTAGATCAGCATATACTAATGTGGTTACATATAAATGTTGCCACGATGTCAAACGTGAATAAGAGGATTTTTCTTTCAGTTGTTAAGTGTTCTTGATAGATTTGCGGAGCTCTCAACATTTATGAAAACATACATAACAAAATATAATTAACACATATATTTATTCGATTGTTTTTTTATAAAATTCAAGATCTGAGATTAATATACATACTAAATCAGATAAAAATTAATCAGTGTTATGCTGAAAAATTTGAAAATACATAATTGTGGGATAATATTGACATTGTATTGATTGTGTCATTATAATTGCTAAAATGAATAGTTAAATACAAAGATAAATCTGTTGTAAAATAATTATGAACTTTTAATACTAATTTTATTTAAAATAAAATTTTAAATTTAAAATAAATTTATATAACAAATTTATTTACACGCCTACCCGTAGGGCGGCGAGTTTACCCTAGTAAATAATAGTTTTGCAAATGAATCGATAGACTTTAGTAATTATGTTCAAATGACAAGATATTATCTAGTAAAGGATATGGAGGTCTTTGTATCATAAGAATGTGTGTCTCAAGCACAAGTGACTTGTAGTGTAATATAAAAGTGAAAAGGTGTCTTAGTAAATTTCTCTATTCTTAATTATTTGGATAACAAGAATATGAAAATGGTATTTTAGTAACATTGCTAAATACTCATTCTGTTTCACAATATATAAGAATAAAAAATTCATTTTATTTTAAATTATGCTTTGAAAATATAGAACGATATTCTGTCGAATACATAAATAAAAAATTTTGAAATGAAAGGAGTACTGTACAATGTATGCATGATAGTAAATCTACGAGGAGTTAATTGTTGATATTTGGAACTGATTCACTAAAGATAAGTTATTGCATATGTGCATGATCTGAAGATGTGTTTGACAAGTTCAAGAGAAAGGATGAAGGCTTCAAGGAGCACCAAGCCACGGATGCAAGGATGAAGGTTTCAAGGAGCACCTAGCCACGGATGCACGCTGGAGCATACATGGTGAAGATATTCTTGATGAAACTCTCGCTTTCTCTAGGTCTCATTTAGAAGAACCCGCTTCTAAGTCTAGTCTCCATCTCGGGGCACGCATACAAAATGCTCTCATGCGGGCATACCCTAGGGGTATCTCAAGGATAGAGACAAGACAATATATCTCATACTATAACGAGGAAGATAAGTAATGATCAAAACTTGTTCGAGTTTGCAAGGTAGATTTTAATCTTCTCCAAATGTTGCACCGTGAAGAGCTTGGCCAAGTCTAGAGGTACCATTTCGACATGGATATTTTGTCAACCTAGAAATTTCACAGAAAACTGAAATAACGGTTGTTTGAATGATTTTAATATAGGTGGTACAAAAATCTAGCCTCGACTCAAATGTGCCTTCATCGGCTCGATCACGGAAACTAATGGCAATTAAAGGCACGCACCGATCGAGAGGAATATCTTTGAATTCAAGAATTTCTTCGACTGTGACGAACTAGTTTAACAACTCTTCTGCTATAGTAGAGTCACTGAATTCAGGAATATTGAGTTTGAAACACGATTTACATGATGAATCGTCTTGTTCTTCGTTATCGGAGTCAGAATTGTTTCGGTTGTTATTGTGAGGATTGTGGTTGTTGCGTTGACTTTGTTGTTGGAGTGGAGTGAAGGGATTGTCATCGTCGTTTGATTCGTTGTGGAGAGTGACTTGGTCGTTTTGTCGATGGCGAGGTGAGTGGCTGCGATGACGGCAAGGTGAGTTGTTGCGGTGATGGCGAGGTGAACTGGCGGTTTGTTGTTGGGTTGTTAAAGTTGTGACTGCTGTGACAAGATTGTGAACTAAGGTCAGTAACGGATTGTTGTGTTGCGGAGGCATCGTCTTCAGTTGGTTGCTGAGAACGAGCTTTTTGAATCATTGTAGCGGGTTGAGAAAGTTTCGGAGCATAGCAAGGCTGTGATACCAACCTGGCATAGCGTTTGAATAGGTGAACGGTTGATCTAAGAATTTAGGGTTTTTGAGACCTGTTTTTTGATCGATCAAGAGTTTCCGGAGATAGTTTTTTGAAACCAACTTCCTATTTACATGAACTGAATCGAATCGAATCGAAATAAGGTATAAAAACAAAGCTCTCTTTATTAAATCAAACGTGCCTAACAAGAAGCCTTATGTTTGGCTTATCTATCCTTTAGACACAAACCATCAGAAGATTAGGATAAATGTAAACTTTCTAGATAATGATAAAAGGAAAATAACCAACTCGTAATGAAAGAAATCAAAACGAAAATAGGAAAACGTCTAAGTTACCGCCAAAGTTGTAGATGCTCCTGCCTCAGCTTAAGTATAAATGGTTACAAAATGTTTTCTACAAAGACAATGACATTTTTACGCATCCTGAGTTAATGAAAGATTACGTGGTTTTCTTGTTCTTGGACATACCCATCTGATTAGAATTATACAGGTCTACATGTGGATTTTTTTTTAAATCTTGTTTGTGGTGCGGAATCAAGTGTCTTTTTGTGCTATTTAAGGATGAGTTTTTTACATTGTAAGACACATTGTCACTTATAAATTACACAATGAAGCACATGTTGGTGGAAACACATATATTATATGTGTAATGTCCTCAAAGCCCCTATAACCAGATCTCCACTCCCTTATGCCTCTAACTTCTCCTAATTTACTCTTTAAAATAATTGATAAAAAAAAGAAATTCACAAAATGTAAATATCGTTCACAGAAAGTAGATCTATATTTTCCCCCAATTATGTAACCCTAATTCCCCAGACCATGAGTCACGTTTGGATAACGAGTCACGATTCGAAATCTCGCTATCGATGAACCTTGATCTTCATCTTAGCAAATTTGCACCTATAATCCTTGTAACTGTGATAGTTTATAAATACATTGTTCTTCTTTCTTATCTTCTTTTCTAATTTTTTTTTCTGTAATTAATTTTGGAGTCTATTTTTTTTTCTTTGCATATTTGTTTTTGTCAATTACCAGATTTTGTTCTTTGTTTATTTATTTGTTGTGGTTTTTGATTTTTTTTCCTTCTTCAGTGCATCACAATTAATTTCAATAGCATGAATACCAAACTAATTAGTTCAGTGGCATGTAAATTTAATTGTCACATAATTTTTTTGTTCGTATGGATTGGCATGTAGATTTCTCTTCTTTGATGGAGGTTGATACCGAAACAATGGATATGGAGATGATGGTTACTCGAGAAGAAAGAGACGGTGGTGGATAAAACGTGAAGGTGGAGAATAAAGAAGTTGAAGCCACGGTAGTAGTGATGGTGGATACTGAAATGGAACTTGTTGTGGTTATGGATACGGAAGTAGATACAGTAGTGGTCGTGGATGGAGTTGATGGACATGGAAGTAGATACAATTGTGGTCATGGACGAAGGTGATGGATATGAAAGTAGGTACAATGGTGGTTGAGTGGTTACTCGAGAGGAAGAAGTGATGGTGAATACAATAGAAATGAAATGGTTAATACCTCTTTTCGAAAACGCGGCCGCCTAGCCGCCCATGCGGCCGACTAGGCGCTACTCGGCACCCAACCGCGGTGATTTTGACCTAAGCGGTCAAAAAAATCGGACTCTAATTAGTTGGCCCATTAAGCCAATAAATCTGTCCATTTAGCGATTAATCAGCCTATTTACCAATTAATCGGCCCAACTAAAAATTAGAAAGGCCTCAAAATTTTAACTGCAACAATATTTAATGGGCCTTACAGAAACCCATATGCCTTACCGAAACACAGATGTGTTCTCTATTTATAGATTAAGATTTTGTCACTTTTTGCTTGTGCAACCGATGTGGGATGTTTTCCTTTCAAGACTAATAACACAAAAAAATAATAATTAAAACACACCTCTTGGGAGTCGAAGTCGGGTTGGGTGGATTAACAACAATGGACACTTCCACTAAGAGACAATAATTCGTTGTGTTCAGTACACATATGTTAGTAAATATACGAAACACATATAATCAAAATTCAAAAACTAATCTCCAATTAATCTCCGATTTATTGCTTAGGCGCTAGGCCCAACCCGACCGCCTGACTAGCGCCTAGCGAGTTTTTGACTTGGGTTAATACAACTCAACAAACCACACCTTAGCCATCCACAAGTGCAATTCTGTCCAAATAAGAAAGTGTCCCACATGCAAGATGTGTCTTATAATGTAAAGAAAGTCAAAAATGTATCTTAAAGTGTACTGCGCTCTTTAAAGATTGATTGGTTATTTCTCTATGTCATCAATTCTCTTTTTATGTCGTATAAAATAGTCAATTGCAGAAAATATTTTTAATAAGAGCTAGAGATGTGATTATCATAACAAGTTGAAGAGATTAGTTGGACTAATCAAAGACAAAAGCTAAGAAATGATTATGCAGGAAGGATAGTTGAGATGAAGTTGTTACAGTAGTTGTCTCAAACAGTGGGTTTGATATGATTATACGTTATGGACTACATTTTCATCAACGTTTTAAGGGTTGCAATTATTATTTTTTTAATAAAATTTGATTTTTCTATTGTTCATCTTTAGAATTAAATAAATGTAGATGTACAAATCTAAAATATCTTAACCATTTTTGTTGTCGACATTCTTACTATTAACATTACAAAATATTACATATAGTTTTTCCATTTTACAACATAATCAGAGTTTGTAATCCTACCCTCTTTGGCTAGCTTATCAGCAGCATTACTGATCTTTTAATCCTTTGGAAGTAGAAGTTGCATTTCTCCCCACTTGATAGGTTTGCAATGTCTTTTATGTGAGTTGGACATTGAGTTCCTTTTGGCTTGGTATGGGAAACTTGATGAGATTCTTTGGAAAGTGTATCGTAGAGATCAGAGGAGTCTCCAAAAAAGGTGACTGTATGATATCCCAATTTCCTCATTTGAATTAATGTCATCCTCAATGCCTCAGCTTCTGCTTCTAGTGTAGAGATGACTGGTTCTATTGATGCTTTTCCTTCCAACAAAATCTTTGCTTCAGTATTGAATAGAATCCAACCAACTCCTGCTTTAGCTTCTGCTGATGTCCATGATCCATCTACAAAACAGCATAGAGTATTAGCTTTTTTAATTATTTCCTCTATGTTATCACATGTTTCGGGCATGGCAACCATAGACCTCTCAGGTGGCACTACTTGTAACTCATTTTCTTCAGAAGTATTTTTCCAGACATTATATTCTATAAGTGCCTGGTTGATTACTTCAGGTATAGGTTTACTTTTTCCATTAAAGATTAGATTATTTCTCATTTTCCATATCCTCCAACCTATGAAAGGGAAAATACTTGCTTCCTTTCGATTGTTGTTATTGAGGGTAAGCATCAAGCTCATGTTTTCTATCAATGAGTTACTTAATAAATTGTCACCTGGTATGTGTATTGATGGTGTCATGCTCCATATTTCCTTGCTGACTCTGCATTGAAAGATTAGATGGTTTGTGGTCTCTTGATGTTCTCCACACATTTGGCATGTGCTATCTGCAACTATTTTCCTTTTGCGGAGGTTTTCTGCAGTAGCGATTGCATTATGAGTCGTTTTCCACCAAAAATGCTTAATCTTTGGTGGGGCATTCAGTTTCCAGATTTTACTGCAGACTTCAGCCAAAGGGTTTTTATCTATATTGCTAGTAGCTTGATTATTTTGTAGTAGATATGAGTTGCGTAAGAGTTTGTAACATGATTTGGCTGAGTATTGGCCATCTTTTGTATGGGTCCAGATGATAGAATCTCCTACTTCTGTGATCGACGACCTTATGGTCTTGATGATCTCAATGTCTTCTGGATCTACAAAGGAGATTAACTTTTCAATGTCCCACCATTTTGTTTCAGGATTAACAAATTTACTGACTTTTGCTTTCATATCTACGCTATTGATTAATCCTTTAGGTGGTCTAGGAGGATTCGTAGGAAGCCAATTGTCAAGCCACATATTAGTTTGCTTACCTCTTCCTATGATCCATTTTATTCCCAGTTTTAGAAGTTCATTACCTTTAAGAATGCTTTTCCATGCATGGCTGGCATTTGATCTTGGTTTCGCCTGAAGGAAGCTCGTCTTTTGGAAGTACTTTGATTTGTAGACTCTACTAAGCAGTGAGTTTGGGTTTTGGAGAATTCGCCAGCTCTGTTTTGCGACAAGAGCTATGTTGAAGTCTTTTAAGTCTCTTACTCCTAGTCCACCCATGCTTTTAGAGTCTACAATTGTGTTCCAAGCTATCCAAGGTATCCCTTGCTTATCTTTGACGCTTGCCCACCAAAATTTCCTCATGGCTCTTGTCATTTGATTTAAAACTCTTTTGGGTAGAAGGAAACATGACATGCAGTATGCTGGGATAGATGTAGCTACGGCCTTCATGAGAACTTCCTTTCCTGCAGGGGATAAAAACTTAGTGTACCAACTGCAAATCTTTTCTCTAGTTTCAGTGTAATAAAATTAAAGGCATCAGATTTATTTCTGCCTATGAATTCAGGGAGACCCAGGTATCTACCAAATCCAGTCGTCTTATGAATGCTTGTACATTCACTTAGCTTTTTTCTAGTCTCTTTATCTAGTCTTTTACCAAACATAATAGCTGATTTATTAAAATTTACAGCCTGACCTGAGGCTTCTTCGTATTTTTGTAGAATATGCACTAGTTCCTTGCATTCTCCTTCTTCAGCTTTACAAAAAAGAAGAGAGTCATCAGCAAAAAGTAAGTGAGAGATAGCTGGACCTGATCGACTTGCTTTGAATCCATGAATTTTACCAAGTTGAATACTATTTTGTATAACTGAGGATAACCCTTCAGTACACAGCAAATAAAGGTAAGGGGATATGGGATCACCTTGTCTTATCCCTCTATAGGGTATTATTTTACCAATAGGTTCCCCATTTAGGAGAATTGAGTATGAGACAGTGCTTATACATTTCATAACCCATCTACACCATTTCTCATTGAAGCCCAGACCTTTCATGAATTCATTTATGTAGTTCCATTTGACTTTATCAAAAGCTTTACTTATGTCGAGTTTTAGGGCCATGAAAGGTTGTTTGAGTTTTTTTGTATTCAGAGAGTGGAGGAGTTCATGGGCTATAAGGATGTTATCTGTAATGAGCCTATTGGATATAAATGCTGTTTGATTTTTGGATATAATTTGGTGCAGCCAAGGTTTTAGCCGATCTGCTAAGACTTTAGAGATCAGCTTGTATGCAACATTGCATAAGCGATTGGTCTAAAGTCTTTAGGGGTAGTTGGGTTTTCTGTTTGGGAATTAGGCAAATATGGGTTTGGTTTATTTCGTCGTCTAAGATTTCATGATCAAAAAATGCTTTAGCAAAATTTAAGGCACCTGTCTTTATGGTCTCCCAATGATCCTTGAAGAAGCCTGGATTTAATCCGTCTGGACCTGGAGCTTTCTCTCTATCCATTTGTCGTATGGCTTGAAAGAGTTCTTCTTCTGTGACGGGTCTGGTGAGGTCTTTATTCATTTTGTCCGTCACCTTAGGCCTTACATACTTCATTATCTCTTCAGTTGGCCTGTCCGCATTAAGAGAGTAGAGATCAGTGAAATAATTTATAAAGACCTTCTGAATATCTTCTTCATATGTCCAAACTTTTCCACTGTCATAACATATTGTGATGATACGATTAAAAGATCTTCTTTGTTTAGTTTTTAAGTGAAAAAATCTTGTGTTTTTATCTCCCACTCTTAACCATAGTACTCTACTTTTTGTTCTCTAATAGTCCTCCTCGAGTCTATATTCCTTAGCTAATTTAGTTTTATAGAATTGATATAAGCAAAGTTTAAGGGATAGGATTTATACGTTGTTTTTAGGAGATTCTTCAGCTTCTCAATCTTTTTTGCAGAGTTTGTTGCTGATTTAGATTTCCACTTAGCAAGACTCGTTCTGCATCTCTTGAGAGCAATATGAAAGCGGCTACCAGGTAAGCTCTGACACTTTGTCTTCCAAGTGAGTAGAATCTCTTTTTTAACTTCAGTGTTGAATCTCCATCTATTGTCATATCTGAAGAGCTTCCTCCCTTTCCACTTTTTATCGCCTATATTGAGCAAGAGCGGTCTATGATCTTAACCATTTTATTTAAGCATCTTGCGTACATGTACTCCAGTCCACCGCCAATTACAATTAAAGCGAGGATAAACCAGAACAAGTAATGTCGCCTAATTTTGCCATTAAGAATGCTATATTTTTAAAGACTTATTCTTGGGTTCACCCCCTAGGGTGAATCTCTAGGTTCACCATCCAATAGGAATATGTTATTTCATATATGATATCTTTTAAAAAAGAAAATAAAATCTTGTTAAATTATATTATGTTTTTAAAAATAAAAATAAATAAATAAATAATAATCATTAATAAAAACGAAAATAATTTTTTAAAAACAAATTATTTAAACACTAAAAAACTAAACCCTAAACCCTAATCCTAATAAAC